>CATLJY010000307.1:0-46627 GCA_949987705.1 Thereva unica | reverse complement strand
CTCGACATGGGTATCAAATGAAAGGGTATGATAAGTAGAATACAAAAAGCAATATAGTATACTCAATAAAAAGTTAGATCCACCGAGGCCACCTCAAGAGGATGCATTACCATTTTCTTCACAACCCCCTCGACATGGGTATCAAATGAAAGGGTATGATAAGGAGAATTCAATAAGCTATGTCTTTATATCCATGGCGGCCGTCTCAAAAGGGCGGACTACCATTTCTTCACCACCACCTCGACATAGGTATCAATTGAAAGGGTATCATAAGTAGAATACCATAAGCAGTATAATATACTCAATATCTGGTTAGATCCATGGCCGCCATCTCAAGAGGGCGGATTACCATTTTCTTCACAACCCCCTCGACATGGGTATCAAATGAAAGGGTATGATAAGTAGAACACAATAAGCACTATAGTATACTTAATAAATAGTTAAATCCACCGAGGCCACCTAAAGAGGATGCACTACCATTTTCTTCACAACCCCCTCGACATGGGTATCAAATGAAAGGGTATGACAAGTAGAATACAATAAGCTATGTCTTTATAACCATGGCGTCCGTCTCAAGAGGGCGGACTACCATTTCTTCACCACCACCTCGACATAGGTATCAATTGAAAGGGTATCATAAGTAGAATACCATAAGCAGTATAATATACTCAATATCTGGTTAGATCCATGGCGGTCATCTCAAGAGGGCGGATTACCATTTTCTTCACAACCCCCTCGACATGGGTATCAAATGAAAGGGTATGATAAGTAGAATACAATAAGCAATATAGTATACTTAATAAATAGTTAAATCCACCGAAGCCACCTCAAGAGGATGCACTACCATTTTCTTCACAACCCCCTCGACATGGGTATCAAATGAAAGGGTATGATAAGTAGAATACAATAAGCTATGTCTTTATATCCATGGCGGCCGTCTCAAGAGGGTGGACTACCATTTCTTCATCACCACCTCGACATAGGTATCAATTGAAACGGTATCATAAGTAGAATACCATAAGCGATATAATATACTCAATATCTGGTTAGATCCATGGCGGTCATCTCAAGAGGGCGGATTACCATTTTCTTCACAACCCCCTCTACATCGGTATCAAATGAAAGGGTATGATAAGTAGAATACAATAAGCAATATAGTATGCTCAATAAATAGTTAGATCCACCGAGGACACCTCAAGAGGACGCATTACCATTTTCTTCACAACCCTCTCGGCATGGGTATCAAATGAAAGGGTATGATAAGTAGAATACAATAAGCTATGTCTTTATATCCATGGCGGCCGTCTCAAGCGGGCGGACTACCATTTCTTCACCATCACCTCGACATAGTTATCAATTGAAAGGGTATCATAAGTAGAATACCATAAGCGATATAATATACTCAATATCTGGTTAGATCCATGGCGATCATCTCAAGAGGGCGGATTACCATTTTCTTCACAACCCCTCGACATGGGTATCAAATGAAAGGGTATGATAAGTGGAATACAATAAGCAATATATTATACTCAATAAATAGTTAGATCCACCGAGGCCACCTCAAGAGGGCGGATTACCATTTTCTTCACAACCCCCTCGACATGGGTATCAAATGAAAGGGTATGATAAGTAGAATACAATAAGCTATGTCTTTATATCCATGGCGGCCGTCTCAAGAGGGCGGACTACCATTTCTTTACCACCACCTCGACATAGGTATCAATTGAAAGGGTATCATAAGTAGAATACCATAAGCGATATAATATACTCAATATCTGGTTGGATCCATGGCTGTCATCTCAAGAGGGCGGATTACCATTTTCTTCACAACCCCCTCGACATGGGTATCAAATGAAAGGGTATGATAAGTAGAATACAATAAGCAATATAGTATACTCAATAAATAGTTAGATCCACCGAGGCCACCTTAAGAGGACGCATTACCATTTTCATCACAACCCCCTCGACATGGGTATCAAATGAAAGGGTATGATAAGTAGAATACAATAAGCTATGTCTTTATATCCATGGCGGCCGTCTCAAGAGGGCGGACTACCATTTCTTCATCACCACCTCGACATAGGTATCAATTGAAACGGTATCATAAGTAGAAAACCATAAGCGATATAATATACTCAATATCTCCATGGCGTTCATCTCAAGAGGTCGGATTACCATTTTCTTCACAACCCCCTCGACATGGGTATCAAATGAAAGGGTATGATAAGTAGAATACAATAACAAATATAGAATACTCAATAAATAGTTAGATCCACCGATGCCACCTTAAGAGGACGCATTACCATTTTCTTCACAACCCCCTCGACATGGGTATCAAATGAAAGGGTATGATAAGTAGAATACAATAGGCTACGTCTTTATATCCATAGTGGCCGTCTCAGGAGGGCGGACTACCATTTCTTCACCACCACCTCGACATAGGTGTCAATTGAAAGGGTATCATAAGTAGAATACCATAAGCGATATAATATACTCAATATCTGGTTAGATCCATGGCGGTCATCTCAAGAGGGCGGATTACCATATTCATCACAACCCCCTCGTATCAAATGAGAGGGTATGATAAGTAGAATACAATAAGCAATATAGTATACTCAATAAATAGTTAGATCCACCGAGGCCACCTTAAGAGGACGCATTACCATTTTCTTCACAACCCCGTCGACATGGGTATCAAATGAAAGGGTATGATAAGTAAAATACAGTAAGCTATGTCTTTATATCCATGGCGGCCGTCTCAAGAAGTCGGACTACCATTTCTTCACCACCACCTCGACATAGGTATCAATTGAAATGGTATCATAAGTAGAATACCATAAGCGATATAATATACTCAATATCTTGTTGGATCCATGGCGGTCATCTCAAGAGGGCGGATTACCATTTGCTTCACAACCCCCTCGACATGGCTATCAAATGAAAGGGTATGATAAGTAGAATACAATAAGCAATATAGTACACTCAATAAATAGTTAGATCCACCGAGGCCACCTCAAGAGGATGCATTACCATTTTCTTCATAACCCCCTCGACATGGGTATCAAATGAAAGGGTATGATAAGTAGAATACCATAAGCGATATAATATACTCAATATCTGGTTAGATCCATGGCCGTCATCTCAAAGAGGGCGGATTACCATTTTCTTCACAACCCCCTCTACATCGGTATCAAATGAAAGGGTATGATAAGTAGAATACAATAAGCAATATAGTATACTCAATAAATAGTTAGATCCACCGAGGCCACCTTTAGAGGACGCATTACAATTTTCTTCACAACCCCCTCGACATGGGTATCAAATGAAAGGGTAAGATAAGTAGAATACAATAAGAAATATAGCATACTCAATAAATAGTTAAATCCACCGAGGCCACCTCAAGAGGACGCATTACCATTTTCTTCACAACCCATTCGACACGGGTATCGAATGAAAGGGTATGATAAGTAAAATACAATAAGCTATGTCTTTATATCCATGGCGGCCGTCTCAAGAGAGCGGACTACCATTTCTTCACCACCACCTCGACATAGGTATCAATTGAAAGGGTATCATAAGTAGAATACCATAAGCGATATAATATACTCAATATCTGGTTAGATCCATGGCCGTCATCTCAAAGAGGGCGGATTACCATTTTCTTCACAACCCCCTCTACATCGGTATCAAATGAAAGGGTATGATAAGTAGAATACAATAAGCAATATAGTATACTCAATAAATAGTTAGATCCACCGAGGCCACCTTTAGAGGACGCATTACAATTTTCTTCACAACCCCCTCGACATGGGTATCAAATGAAAGGGTAAGATAAGTAGAATACAATAAGAAATATAGTATACTCAATAAATAGTTAAATCCACCGAGGCCACCTCAAGAGGACGCATTACCATTTTCTTCACAACCCATTCGACATGGGTATCGAATGAAAGGGTATGATAAGTAAAATACAATAAGCTATGTCTTTATATCCATGGCGGCCGTCTCAAGACGGCGGACTACCATTTCTTCACCACCACCTCGACATAGGTATCAATTGAATGGGTATCATAAGTAGAATACCATTAGCGATATAATATACTCAATATCTGGTTAAATCCATGGCCATCATCTCAAGAGGGCGGATTACCATTTTCTTCACAACCCCCTCGACATGGGTATCAAATGAAAGGGTATGATAAGTAGAATACAATAAGCTATGTCTTTATATCCATGGCGGCCGTCTCAAGAGGGCGGACTACCATTTCTTCACCACCACCTCGACATAGGTATCAATTGAAAGGGTATCATAAGTAGAATACCATAAGCGATATAATATACTCAATCTCTGGTTAGATCCATGGCTGTCATCTCAAGAGGGCGGATTACCATTTTCTTCACAACCCCCTCGACATGGGTATCAAATGAAAGGGTATGATAAGTAGAATACAATAAGCAATATAGTATACTCAATAAATAGTTAGATCCACCGATTCCACCTTAAGAGGACGCATTACCATTTTCTTCACAACCCCCTCGACATGGGTATCAAATGAAAGGGTATGATAAGTAGAATACAATAAGCTATGTCTTTATATCCATGGCGGCCGTCTCAAGAGGGCGGACTACCATTTCTTCATCACCACCTCGACATAGGTGTCAATTGAAAGGGTATCATAAGTAGAATACCATAAGCGATATAATATACTCAATATCTTGTTAGATCCATGGCTGTCATCTCAAGAGGGCGGATTACCATTTTCTTCACAACCCCCTCGACATGGGTATCAAATGAAAGGGTATGATAAGGAGAATTCAATAAGCTATGTCTTTATATCCATGGCGGCCGTCTCAAGAGGGCGGACTACCAGTTCTTCACCACCACCTCGACATAGGTATCAATTGAAAGGGTATCATAAGTAGAATACCATAAGCAGTATAATATACTCAATATCTGGTTAGATCCATGGCCGTCATCTCAAGAGGGCGGATTACCATTTTCTTCACAACCCCCTCGACATGGGTATCAAATGAAAGGGTATGATAAGTAGAACACAATAAGCACTATAGTATACTTAATAAATAGTTAAATCCACCGAGGCCACCTAAAGAGGATGCACTACCATTTTCTTCACAACCCCCTCGACATGGGTATCAAATGAAAGGGTATGACAAGTAGAATACAATAAGCTATGTCTTTACATCCATGGCGTCCGTCTCAAGAGGGCGGACTACCATTTCTTCACCACCACCTCGACATAGGTATCAATTGAAAGGGTATCATAAGTAGAATACCATAAGCAGTATAATATACGCAATATCTGGTTAGATCCATGGCGGTCATCTCAAGAGGGCGGATTACCATTTTCTTCACAACCCCTCGACATGGGTATCAAATGAAAGGGTATGATAAGTGGAATACAATAAGAAATATATTATACTCAATAAATAGTTAGATCCACCGAGGCCACCTCAAGAGGGCGGATTTCCATTTTCTTCACAACCCCCTCGACATGGGTATCAAATGAAAGGGTATGATAAGTAGAATACAATAAGCAATATTAGAATGTATTAAAACAAAAAAGAGTGATATCCCACCAAAAAATATTAAAATGTGAATTAGAAGTTCGTGGGCGCGGAAATTATTTATTCGCGCAGTTTTAAACACACTTATAACAAAAAAATTGATATGGATTAGTCAAGATGAATCGTTAATAGCATGAAATAATTAAATACGTGCATTTATGAACGAATTCAGTGTGGCTCAGTCTATAGTGTTTCTAATAAAATTTGTTACATTTCGAAGGAAAGCTATGATTCATGCTATACAACGAGCTCGTCAGCCAACATTTTCGCGGTTAATAATACTTTATTAAGTTTAAAAAAATCCTTTGAATTCGTTCGTAAATGCACGTGTTTAATTATTTCATGCTATTAACAATTCATCTTGACTAATCCATATCCCTTTTTTTGTTATAAGTGTGTTTAAAACTGCGCCAATAAATAATTTCCGCGCCCACGAACTTCTAATTCACATTTTTAATGTTTTTTTGGTGGGATAAGCCTTACGCCAACCCTACTATGAATGGACTAGCCCGATCATATTTACCAGTGGCCAGTTACCAGTGGCCACTGCTAGAAGGTTATGATCGCACATCCATAAGTGCGAAGTAGTTTCAGCAAGTGCATGTTATGCTACATGTTATTCCACTGATGACAGTATGTAAATATATCGCATATTTACTATATTTTTAAATTAAAAATCAGCATTATCACTTATATCCTGAAGAAGCATTTTCTCATTTTCAACATTTACTGGCACGTTATCTCCTTTAGTTTCGTGAGTAATTTGATTCATTTCATTTCTACTTCCATTGAATTATAGAAAAGACTATAGGCTTATGGTAACTAAAGTAACTAACAATGATTTTAGATTGGAAATTGTCCAAAAATCTCGTAAATACAGCATCAATCGTTGTTCCACACCTCGTCGTGCTTTGGTCTTTATCATTCGACATTTCCAAATCTAGTTTTAGTTTAAGGAAATCGATCAATGGCTGTGTCTTTTCATCTGCAAAATTGATATTGAAATCGCCACTGATAATAATTGGAATCTCATGTAACTTTTCTTCCAGCAACGCAGAACCATCTTCCGTATAGTAATAAATTTTGATGCAAAAATTTAATAATCTCCTTAATGTTTTTCCCCGGAGAAATATAAACTGCTATTACTATAATTAATATTCCAGTTTCTGTGAAGCATCTGGTTAAACAAAATTCTCCGATTGTTGACTCAAATACTACGGCAGCTGATTTTAAAACGTTTTTATTAGTTCGCTTTCTTGTCTGTCTGTTTGTACGGTACAAATCTTGCAATCGATTTTTTGAATACTTCTGGTTACGCGATCACCCTGAAATTTTGCACACAGCTTCAGCTCCGATGACAATGCACTATGGTATACTAATTATACCGTTAGATTCATGGCCGTGGTCTCAAGAGGACGGATTACTGTTTTCTTTAAGGAACAAATTTTGCAATCGATTTTACAAATACTTCCGGGTATCCTATCATGCTGAAAAATTGCACACAACTTTAGCTCCCATGACAATGCAATTGTAGTATATACCTTTAGATCCCTGGAGGCCGTCTCAGGAGGGCGGATTGAAATATTCTTCACAACCCCTTCGACATGGGTATCAAATGAAAGGATGTGATAACTAGAACACCATAAGCAATATAGTACACTCAAAATATCATTTGGTCCATGGCGGACATCTCCAGCGGGTGAATTACCATTTTCTTCACAATCCCCTCGACATGGGTATCAAATGAAAGAGTATGATAAGTAGAACACCATAAGCAACATGGTATACTCAATTTATCGTTTGGTCCATGGCAGCCTTCTCAAGAGGGCGGATTACCATTTTCTTCTCAACCCCTTCGAGATGGGTATCAAATCAAAGAGTACGATAAGTAGAACACCTTAAACAATATATAATATTCAATATATCGTTTGGTCCATGGCGGTCATCTCAAGAGGGCGGCTTACCATTTTCTTCACATCACCCCCTCGACATGAGTATCAAATGAAAGGGCATTATAAGTAGAATGCCATAGGCTATGTCTTTAGATTCATGGCGGCCATCTCAAGAGGGTGGATTACTATTTTCTGCACAACACCCAGACATGGGTATCAAAATAAAAGGCTATGAAAAGTAGAACTCCATAAGCAATATAGTATACTTAATTGATCAGTCCATGGCGGCCATCTCAAGAGGGCGGATTACCATTTTCTTCACAACCCCTTCGAAATGGGCATCAAATAAAAGAGTATGATAAGTAGAACACCATAAGCAATATAGTATATTTAATATATCATTTGGTCCAAGGCGGTCATCTCAAGAGGGCGGATTACCATTTTCTTCACCACTCCCTCGACATGGGCATCAAATGAAAGGGCATTATAAGTAGAATACAGTAGGCTATGTCTTTATATTCATGACGGCTATCTCAAGAGGGCGGATATCTATTTTCTTCACAACACCCGAGACATGGCTATCAAATGAAAGGATATGATAAGTGGAATACCTTAAGCAATATAGTATACTCAATATATCATTTGGTCCATGGCGGCCATCTCAAGAGGGCGAATTACCTTTTTCTTCACAACCCCCTCGACATGGGTATCAAATGAAAGGGCATTATAAGTAGAACTTGGCTATGTCTTTATATTCATGGAGGTCATCTCAAGAGGGCGGATTTCTATTTTCTTCACAACACCCGAGACATGGGTATCAAATGAAAGGGTATGATAAGTGGGACACCATAAGGAATATAGTGTACCTAATATATCGTTTGGTCCATGGCGGCCATCTCAAGATGGCGGATTACCATTTTCTTCACCGTTCCCTCGACATGGGTATCAAATGAAAGAGTATGATAAGTGAAACACCGTAAGCAATATAGTATACTCAATTTATCATTTGGTCCATGGCGGACATCTCAAGAGGGCGGATTACCATTTTCTTCACAACCCCTTCGAGATGGGTATCAAATGAAAGAGTATTATAATTAGAACACCATAAGCAATATAGTATATTCAATATATCATTTGGTCCATGGCGGTCATCTCAAGAGGGCGGATTACCATTTTCTTCACCACTCCCTCGACATGGGTATCAAATGAAAGGGCATTATAAGTAGAATGCAGTATGCTATGTCTTTATATTCATGGCGGCCATCTCAAGAGGGCGGATTACCATTTTCTTCACAGTTCCCTCGACACGGGTATCAAATGAAAGAGTATGATAAGTGAAACGCCATAAGCAATATAGTATACTCAATATATCGTTTGTTCCATGGCGTCCATCTCAAGAGGACGGATTACCATTTTCTTCACAGTTCCCTCGACATGGGTATCAAATGAAAGAGTATGATAAGTGAAACACCATAAGCAATATAGTATACTCAATATATCGTTTGGTCCATGGCGGCCATCTCAAGAGGGCGGACTACCATTTTCTTCACATGGGTATCAAATGAGAGGGCATCCCCGCGACATGGGTATCAAATGAAAGGGCATCATAAGTCGAATATAATAAGCTGTCGTTAGATCCATGGCGGCCTCCTCAAGAGGGCGGGTTACCATTCTCTTCAGAACCCTTTCGACATGAGTATCAAATGAAAGCGTATTATAAGTGGAAGACCATAAGTAGTATAGTATACTCAATATATCGTTAGATCCAGGGAGGCCACCTCAAGAGGCCGGATTACCATTTACTTCACAACCCCTTCGACATCGGTATCAAATGAAAGAGTATAAGTAGAACATCATAAGCAATATAGTATACTCAATATCTCGTTTGGTCCATGGCGACCATCTCAAGAGGGCGGATTACCATTTTCTTCTCAACACTCGAGACATTGGTATCAAATGAAACATTATGATAAGTAGAACACCATAAAAAATCTAGGCCATCTTAAGTCGAATACAATAGGCTATGTCGTTAGATCTATTCTCGTCACCTCAAGAGGGCGGGTTACCATTTTCTTCAGAACCCTTCGACATGGGTATCAAATGAAAGGGCATGATAAGTAGAATACAATAGGCTATGTCGTTAGGACATGCCATGTAGAATCAAATAAGCTATGTGACTTAATTCAAAATTTAATATGGACACAAGTAACATAACGGAAATTAATACGGTAAATTTTTTAAAGTAAAATGAAAGATAAAAGTTTTTGATAATTACGATTGAGATTTAATTTATAGATGTTTTTATATGAAGAAAGCAGTTAAATACAGTCAAAACCCATCTAAACGCTTTTCAATAAAAGAGTAGTGAGTAAAGTACTCACGAGTGGAAATATTAAAAATGATCAGAAAAGAGACGCAGCTATTATTGAAATAAAAATCATATAAAATAAATTTAGCTTACCTACTTCTTCATTTAATTTTCAGGAATTTCAAAATTAAACTGATTGGTATATTATTAGTAGATTTAGGTAACAATTTTCCGCATGTATCCGTCATAATATCATCAAGATGTTAAAAATTGATTGCAAAATTTCACATACAAGACATGCAGAAGATAATTATATAGATAAAAAAAACTTTTTAATATAGCACGTATAAAATAATTGCCCCTAGCCCCATATAGATTTAGAACCTCAAACATATTCCTAATACAATACAGATAGCCCTGAAAATTTGTGATTGTGAATTTGTAATAGCTATAAAAATATTTGTAAGATTTTAAACGAAAATACTATTGCCTATAGCATGCGCCCCACGCTTTTTCGTTTATAATCTTACAAATATTTTTATAGCTATTACAAATTCACAATCACAAATTTTCAGGGCTATCTGTATGGTATTAGGAATATGTTTGAGGTTCTAAATCTGTATGGGGCTAGGGGCAATTATTTTATACTCTTTAGTTCGTTATAAAAACGTGCTATATTAAAAAGTTTTTTTAAATTCTTTTATTTAACTTGCACTGTTTGTCGTCAAATCTTGGAAGTTAAATTTGACCCACTTCCCGGTTTCGGATAGAGCTGAAATTTTGCATACACGTTTAGTTTGGATGACAATGCAATCTGGCCATTTTGTAAAAATATCAAGATAGCGGTTCCAAAATGGCGCCCGCTTTTATTTTACTTACACTGTTTGTCGTCAAATCTTGGAAGTTAAATTTGACCCACTTCCCGGTTTCGGATAGAGCTGAAATTTTGCATACACGTTTAGTTTGGATGACAATGCAATCTGGCCATTTTGTAAAAATATCATGATGGCGGTTCCAAAATGGCGCCCGATTTTTGAAATTGTGCTCCGCGGCCCTCTGACATGGGTATCAAATGAAAGGATATGACAGGTAGAACACAATAAGCTATGTGGCGTCATTCTAAATTCAAAATGGCGGCCAACACTTGCACTGTTTGTCGTCAAATCTTGGAAGTTAAATTTGACCCACTTCCCGGTTTCGGATAGAGCTGAAATTTTGCATACACGTTTAGTTTGGATGACAATGCAATCTGGCCATTTTGTAAAAATATCAAGATGGCGGTTCCAAAATGGCGCCCGATTTTTGAAATTGTGCTCCGCGGCCCTCTGACATGGGTATTAAATGAAAGGATATGACAGGTAGAACACAATAAGCTATGTGGCGTCATTCCAAATTCAAAATGGCGGCCAACACTAAATTGCGGAAAGCTTATAATAGACTAAAAAGTAGAAAATATAACCGATCAACTTCCAATTTTGCACACACTCGTAGTTCGGGTGGTTAATGTGTATGAATGATGAGATGAATAATTGAGTTAAGGGTGAGTTGATAATAAAGAAGCAATACACGTTACAAAAAATCACAAACAAACACAGAGATGCTGCTGTCAACTAAATTCAACTACTTAAATACTGAACTCATGTCCGTATGCATAATTTCAACTAAACCCAGGTAGCAGAGCTGAGTCGAGTTCAGTCAACCTTAACCCAACTCGACTCCCGTTTACATGTAGTTAGACTTGGGTTCAACTTGAGTTCAACTCATCATGTATAAGTACTAAATGCAATTTGACCTTTTTGTAAAAAAATCAAGAAGACGGTTCCGAGATGGCGGCCGTTTTTGCAATTATGTTCCACCGTGCCCACGACATGGGTATCAAATGAATACAGTAAACTGTGTGACGTAATTTTAAATCTAATAGAATTGCCATCATAAAATGGCGGAATACATATAATAAACTAAAAAGTAGAAAATAAAATAAATGGTTAAAAAAATTTTTAAAAAAAAATTCTTTTCATTAACTAAAAAATGTACTGAAAAGTAAAAAATAAACAATATTTTAAAGAAAGCGTGAAATTTCAATTTTAATGAAAAAGTTAATTAAAAGAATGGCGCATTTTTCATCAAAAAATTTTGTTAGAATTTGAAATTAACAAAGCAAAAAATTGAGGGTTATTGTAAATCTCACGCGATTTACAGTTATATTTTCAATTTTTGATGAAAAATGCGCCATTCTTTTAATTAACTTTTTCATTAAAATTGAAATTTCACGCTTTCTTTAAAATATTGTTTATTTTTTACTTTTCAGTACATTTTTTAGTTAATGAAAAGAATTTTTTTTAAAAATTTTTTTAACCATTTATTTTATTTATCTATATATGTATTTTTGAATGAATATCCATATGTGAAGTCACATTCGCAGTATTCGCAGATATTCGCAGTATCACCTGTATTATGGTAAATTGCTACTCCACCTGTAGAAACCCCAGATCGTTTATACTTTGAAACGCAACAGAAATTCGGAATATCTATGTTCTGTCCATCTTTCAAATGTGTTTCTGACAGTATAATAATATTTGATTTTTTAAAAACATTGTCATTGAAATCTAATGCGTGTGCCTTGATGCTTTGACAATTTACTGAAAATAAAGCTACTCCTCTTCTGTTGGAAATAAAGTCAGACATAGCTTCTGTTATTGTCGTTAGTTTATTAAGTGAGAGCCTCTTGAATTCATGTTGTAAATCCTATATAGATGCAGAATTTGTCCGGCAATAGGAGAATTTTTTGCTATTGTCTTTTGTGATGATAAACAGACAATACTTGTTACTCTTGATAAGGCGACGTACACTAATTGTATGCAGTGTGTTTTGTCATATTCATATACGACCTCATCAAAAGTGCCACCTTGCGATTTGTGAATTGTGATAGCACAGGCTGAAACTAATGGAAAATGATTCTTTCGAGCATTTATGGTTTTATTGTTGTTAAGTGTTAAGTATTAAAGATGTTCTTCTCAAAATTGGTACAGCTTTCCGATCGATATTGTGTTGCGCAATATTTTTATTTATTTATTTAATTCCAGTATACAGAAATCCAAAGAGTTGTGTAAGCACCTGTATTTGGAATCGGAAAAATATCTTTATACAAAAATTATACATGCATATTCATTCATTCATAACATTATTGCATGGTTTAAGTGCATTGCTACAAATTAACAAAAATTTATCTTAAGATTAGTTAGTTCAAAAATCAAAAGAGATTAACAGGTTGAAATATTCTTCTTAAAATTATCATAGAACCATTTGGTAATCTTAACTTTTATACTTTTTTTGAGCCATTCAGTAATTTCAAATTCTGAGGTAGTAAATTGTAATACATAATTGCTACATAATACGCATTCCTAGTGCTAATTTATTTTTTTACTTTTGGTAATGGTAATAGCCTGTAACCAGCATAATGGCGCGATCTAAATAGTGGGCGCCACTTATGCGAGGTGTTACCCCCTTAGCCACAAGCCCGGAAGAGCATGGCCAAGGAGCCAACACCATACATAAGAAATAAAAAGAAAATCCGGAACTCCTACGCCGGCCACACAGAGTTGTCTAGCTCGCCGGAGGGGTCGTGGGGTGTGTTGCCGGGGCTTACCGCGGTTGGTTCACCACTTACCTGTGCCTAGGCAACTTTGAATTCCGCCTCCATCATTCTCCGGTCATCGCCTGTGCCTCGTCATGGCAGTTCGTTCCCCTGACAGCTATTAGTATAGAATACTATCAGCTTCAGGAGAATGCACTATTTAAGAACCCTGAAAAAGAAAAGAAATCCGCCCCAACCATTCCACAAAGAAAAAATCTAATACACAGACATTTTCGTTACAATCATTTAATATGCCTGTTTATTGCAGGAAAACAGTTAACACAACCAAACAATACAATGGATAACTGACACGTCACTATTTCAAGACAACAATCGCGGATCCTTGTCAGATCTCGAATTCCAACGCTCAAATTAAAAAAAGTTAATATACAATTAAATTATCATGGGTATATCTGTAAGAAGAACTGAAGAAAAAGAAAAACGCGTGGTATTGGCGCCAGTACTCGTCGTTTTTTTACAACCGTTATCACAAACAACAGGTTCTCTTACATGGAGAACAGAAAACAGCAAAGAATAAACTAGTTCCGACAAGGAGCAAAACAAATTCACAAATAATTATAAATAAGATTATAACGTTACTACTACTACCATTACACAAAATGTATGATAAATTCACAACTTTTAAGTAAAAAAAATTAAATTATTTTGTCTTCCTTTGTAAATATTATTTGTACTTCTATTAGTTACTTTCTTGTTATTGAGAGTGTTATTTAAATATGTGATAATCAAAAAAAAATTATTTTAGTGGTGATAAAATGAAGTCAATATCTAATGTCTGTAAACGCAACATGCAAGTGTATATGTGTAGAAAAGAATTTAGACATTCAAATATATACGAAAAGAAATACCCCAACACATTTAGCGATTCCTCTTCTTCGTTTAATTGTATCACCATCACATAAATTAACTATATCTGGAGATATGAGGCAATAAGGTTCAGGATCAGTAACCACAACTTTAAATTCGGTGACACACACCGCTCCACGAACGATGAAACTATCGCCCAGGTCTGTACGCTTCCAATAAATATGGTTTTAAATATACTTCGAATAGGTTGCCAGGTCCAAAATCATTGATGAACCTTCCTCGCTGAGGGTTTCACTAGACAAATTTTCTGCCCTTGCAGATACTGAAGACGTAACTTCTTATTTGATTGGCAAAAGCTTGCTAACACTAAATCTTGCTCACTATACACTTCTACAGCATCCTCAATTAACAGAAGTTTAACAAGTCGTCCTTATATTGCTTCTGTGCAAGGTTGATGCGACGCATCATCTGACGAACACTAGTATACACATAAATTGTTCTGTACAATTCGATTCCTTAAAATTTTCTCCGCAGTATCCTTATCACCACGTATGGCCCTCTTCTTCTTTAAGATTCCCGTGCTAAATCCTCATTATTTTTAGTACGCGACTTTGCTTCATGGGTATCCAGTATAAACAATTCAAAATTCCAAGTTTTTTATTTCCTTGAATGTAAAAAAAAATTTCTTTTTTTGAATTTCATTTTTTTTTCTCCCAGCTAAATTTCAATTTTTCCGAAAACTTTTTCCGGACCAAAAATCCCTACGTCAAAAATTCGAATCCCCATTTTCTGTTTTTTTCATTTCTCCCCGCCTACCTTTTTGTTCCCAACCAACTACTCGATTTTCTTCCCCACAGTAATTTTTAGTCAAGTAGATATTTAGGCAAAACTGACCGTTACATACCCTCGGGTCCACGAGGCCGACTCGCGAGGCAGTGAGGAGCCGAAAAAAACGGACAGTTTTTTCTCTGTAGTGAGCTTCGGGTAAGATCAACGTGGGTCTCGACTCATCCCCTGAGATTAAGAGGCTCATGCTCTCCAGACTGAGATGCCGGGCTGTTCGGGTTCTCACCAGAGTTGTCTCCATACGGAGTGAAAAAGGATAAGTTGGACGTACGGTCTGTTTTTTGCCTCTTTCTTCCTTCCGTGGTTTGTCCTTGGTTGCTACACTCACTCACACATTAAAAGATGTAGATTCAAAATAATGAAAACCACTTTAATTAACACAAAATGAATTTGAGATAATATAAATACAAGAACAATGAAAACACTTTAATTGATACACAATGACTTTAAGATAATATAAACTTCATAATAATTCTGACTGTAATTCTGACTGTTGCTTTCGCGGCGGCGTGGTACTCACTGCCCTCACTGCCCAACGATGGTAGGTGCGTGCTGGCTGATTGGAATGATGAACCCGGGGGTTATTGCCGGTCATAACCTGTCGCAATTTCCCAACTGCTGAGCGTAGTTGTTTCAGCATTGGTTGACCTAATTATTGTTCTTCGTACTTGCTGATGGTTGCAGCCACGGGTTGTTCACTGTTGAATTGGGACGTTGAACATTTGATGGTTGCAGCAACGGGTTGTTCACCGGGACGTTGAACACGGTCACAACCGTATTTTCGGGATGATCAGCCTGAAAAACCTCCCGGAGGAATATCTGAAGGTACAAATATCAGGCGGAAGACAATACCACATTGTCCCCCTACTGATATCTATACGTCTCCAAACATTCTCACACAAACCCAGAGTGCTTTCGCTTCATCGGCACAACCTCCAGCAATGCCATATTGCCTTCGACTCATCCCGGTGAAACGACAGACACCCAGTTCGCCGAGAGACCTTCTTCAGACTGACCGAAAATAAAAAAAATGAAGATGGAACCTTGAGGAAATCAACGACGTAGGTCTTTGGCGTGATATACCCCTATGCTCTTACCTCCCAAATCCTCCAGCTCGTACAAGCTGGTTCCAATTTTTTTACGTATCCGAGCTTTCAGAAACCGGGGTGCCAATTTGGCACTAAAACGACCCGCTCGGTTACTCACCCAGAAAGTTCTCCGGTAGACCTCATCTCCGGGACGAAAACTGCCCACACGACACCGCAAGTTGTATTGGGTTTTATGTCTGATGTGTGCGGCGGCTAAATTAACAGCAATCCGCTCACGAAGCATCTGCATTTTGTCCGTCAATGGTAGAAAAGCTATGTCACCCTCCTGTAAAACGTTCAGTTTCTTCAGGACTGGATATGCTGATCCGTGTAGGATCATATGGCTACCAAACAGGGCCTGATATGGGGACATGCCGATCGCCTCGTGGTGGGTACTACGAAGAGCACATTCTATGGACGACAGATGTCTATCCCACTCACGATGATCCTCCTTTAAGTACGCCCTAATGGCGGTTAGGATGGATCTATTCACCCGCTCGGAAGCGTTAGGGTGAGGCGAATATACAGCCGTGCGCACATGTTGTACGCCATAGTCGGTCAACAATTTAGCAAACTCTTTGGAGGTGAATTGCCGACCATTGTCGGAGAAGACCGTTTCAGGAACTCCAAAGGTATGAAAGATAGTTTGCTCAAGAAACTTGACGGACACCGCCGTGGTCTCAGCGGACACGGGGTGCAGGAAGACAAACTTGGTGAAAGCATCCAATACAACAAATACTGCCGTGTGGCCTTTCTTCGACCTGGGATAAGGACCTAAGAAATCGACGTATAAAAATTGGAACGGCCTCGACACATCCATGGGGTTTCCCATAGGTGGTCGAAGTACTGAACTGGGGGCTTTGGTGGTCTTGCAGACCTCACACTTGGCGATGAATTCCCGAAGTTGTTTTGCCATACCTGGCCAAAAGTACTTACATCGCAATCTGGCTAGTGTCTTCCCTACTCCACCATGCGATGCTTGTGGCGGCGAATGAGACGACTCTATGAGAGACGCGGTCAGTTCCATTGGAATCCACAACTTCCATGTCAGGTCGTCAGCAATCGGGTTTCCAGTACGTGGTGATGTACGCTTGAAAACGTACCCATCTTCAACTCGCAGGTCTGGTAGCTGCGGTGAGGCTTGCCTGAGGCTATCACCCAGACGAAGATAATCAGTGGATTTGAAAGACGGGGCATTTAAGTCCACGTCGAAGCACAGGGACAATTCGTCAACGCAATCCATGCGTGACAAGGCATCGGGAACCACATTGTGGGTGCCTTTACGATGTTCGATTGTAAAGTCGAACCCCTGAAGCTTAAGACTCCACCGGGCTAAACGACCGTTAAGCTCCTTCTGTCTCATGAGCCATTTTAGACTTGCATGGTCAGTAATGACCGTGAAAGTCTGTCCCTCAACATATGCTCTAAACTTCTTTATACTCAGCACGGCTGCGTAGCATTCGAGCTCAGTAATGGTGTAGTTCCGTTGTGCTCCGTTCAATTTCTTGGACATATAAGCAATCGGATGTTCTTCTCCATCCATGTCCTTTTGAAAAGGCACACTACCTACACCAGTCCTGCTGGCATCGCACTGAATATAGAGAGGCTTAGAAAAATCTGGAGTGACTAAAAGAGGAGCTTCCGTCATCAGCTTTTTCAAAGTCCCGAACGCCTGCTGGGCCTCATCAGTCCAACTAAAAGATTTAGACTTCAAACAATCCGTGATTGGAGAAGCCACGCTAGCATAATTGGGTATGAAACGCTGATACCATCCGGTCATACCCAAAAACCTCCGAGTCTGCTTATGAGACTTCGGAGTCGGGAAGTCCATGATGGCCGTCACCTTATTAGGATCGGTTTTCAGAGTCCCATCACCAATTATGAAGCCGAGATACTTGACTTCAGTCACGCAAAATTTGCTTTTAGATAAATTGATAGTTAACCCCGCACGACGGAGACAGCTGGCCACTTCGTCCAAAAGCTTTAGGTGGGAGTCAAAGTCAGGTGAAACAATGAGCAGGTCGTCCAGATAGACAAAAACGTTTTCACGTAAATGGCCCGGGATGGCTTTATCCATCAAGCGACACATGCGCTGTGGGGCATTACATAAGCCGAAAGGCATAACTGTGAACTGGTACAGTGGACGACCAGGGACAGTAAAAGCTGTCCGCTCTCGCGACTTCTTCTCTAAAGGGATTTGCCAGAAGGCGTCCTTCAGGTCTAAGCTCGTGATGAACTTGGTGTCTTGAAGACGACCAAGAAGACCATCAATATGTGGAAGTGGATAGGCGTCTTTCACCGTGACACTGTTCACCTTGCGAGAGTCAAGGCACAGGCGGACCTTACCTGGTTTACGAACCAACACCACTGGAGAATTCCAGGGACTATTTGATGGCTCAATCACCCCCAGCGACAACATCCTGTCTAACTCACCATACATCAGCTGTTGTACAGCGGGTGAGACTGGATAATGCCTCTGTTTAATAGGAACTGAGTCACCAGTGTCAATGATGTGTTCCTCCAAGTTAGTCTTTCCCAGTCCGAAGACATCAAAAGAGGGAAATCTGGCCTTGACGCGTTCCAACCGTTCGCATTGCGTAGACGTTAAGTCGTGCATTTTTGCAGACACGGATGGAGCGTTTATCTCGCCGACTATTTGGGGAGCTAGGCCGAAAAGATTCCAAAAATCCATCCCTAGGTACAGTCTCTGGCTGAGACTGGGCACCACATAGATGGTTATATCACGGGTCCTTCCTCCAAAGGAGATTGGAGCTCGAATATAACCGCAAAGTCTCTGCGGAGCCCCGTCAGCAGTATGCACTACAGAGCGCAAAGTGTAGACTGTCACTTCGGGATGATTAGCTAGAAACGCTTCGGCATCTCTTCCCAAACAGCTAACAGTGGCACCACTGTCCAACAACCCAACCACTTCCTCGTTAGCTACGAGGACCTTCGTAAACAGACGAGGATCTGACGAATCCGAGATGAAGGCAGAAACAATTTTCTGCAAACATTGTCGCTTCTCCTTAGCTCGTACCCTAATTTGGGGAGGGGTGCGCTTGGAAGTTAGGGAGTCCACAAAAGGTGGCTCTGAGAATATGCGCGAACGAGCGGAGATATATCTCTTCCAACGGGAAAGGAACGAAAGTTTAACCTCCTCTGAGGGAAAAACAGGAAGAGCATCAGTTGACGTAAAGTCGCTGATGGTAGTCATATCTGGTGTATATGAAGAATGTGTAGGGAAAACGGGCGAGCTTAGCTCGGGCGCGGACTCCCGTACTGTCTCACACCCCGGCTCCGGTTTCCCTGGCAGGTGGGGCACACTGGCGTGACGACTCCTGGCTTGCCACACTTGTAGCAAAACAGGCCACGAGTTTCAGACGGGCAGTCCATAAATGGATGACCCGGTTGCTGACAATTCCAACAACGTAAAGGTCGTGGATTCGTCTGGTTCTGACGCGGCGCCGTCATTTCGTCAACTTCGGGTGCTGTTACAATTGGGGGTACATGGTAGGATGGATGATTTCCCAAATAATCCACCTCGTGTATCTGTCGATCGCCCCGACGTTCTAGTTTTTTTTGTTGCTGCCAGCGTTCAACGCGAACACAGGTCTCACGCAATTGATTCATACTGGTGAAACTATGTCCAATTACTGCAGACCCCAAAGCGAAATTTAGATTTCGGACTACTATTCCTATTAAACCGCTTTCAGACATAGGATGAATCATTCGGTTGTGTAACGACAACAGTTGGGCGGTGAACTCATCAAAGGAAAGATGATGTTGTTTAGTGTCCATCATCTGAAGTATAAGTTCTTCATCCGACTCTCGACTTCGGAAATAGCGAATGAACTGGGCTTTAACTGTTTCCCAGTCAGGATCTAAGAATTGGCGCCGAAACTGCGACCAGTACCAGTCGGTGGCTCGCCCCGACAACAAAGAAGAAAAATGTCGGCAGACTTCTGATTGTTGGACTCCATCATCGTGAGCCTTCAGCTCCACCCGGAACAGAAATTCCTCCGCCGACAACAACTTGTCCTCGCCGGAGAATTTTAAATTCCAGAACGTAACTGGAGACTTGCGATGTTGGGTCCCTGGCAAGAAATCTAACCTGCCGACCGCAGGTGGGGACGCCTCCGGGGTGGACTGCTGATCCCTGGGTACCCCAGGGTTCATAGGGACCTCAGCAGGTCGCTGCTGCATTAGCAGGGTATCTAAAACCTGCCTCAACTGGGCAACTTGCTCCTCCAGCGAAGGAGTAGGGTTGGGGAAGGTTGGTGAGTCCCCCTGGCCGGCTTCGGTTCCGTTAGGGAGATTGCCTCCACCAGAAGTGGTACCTGCAGTCCTTCCACTTCTGAGCTCCATAGTCTAATCCCAAGATAAATTGATGTAAATTCACAAGCAAAAACTTCTCCCGGAAGAGTCGACGAAAAAAAATTCGTTGCGAAAACGGATTCAAATGGATGACAAAAAAAATTATAAGAGGTAGTATGTATCCCCCACGAAAACCAAAACAAAAACAACCGATAACCAGTAAGAAGAAGGTTGCATTAAACAAATCAACTAGAAGCTAATAATATTGTGTGTAACCCCCGAAAAAGAATCAACAGTGATTAGTGTGTAAAACAATCAAAGTGTATTAATGTCTATATATATTAGTGTATAAGAGTGAGTAATTAGCTTTCATTCAGTATAAGCGAGGAATGGTTGAGACGGATAACAATTCCCCTCAGGGCTCCCGCATGGTCGATGTCCTCGATGGCAGTTGGTGAAAACTATGAAGCATAGTCATCACCAAGTGTCATCAAGGTCGCCGACACAGCTTCAGGTCCGCACCGAAAGAAGGACGGAACCGGAACTCAAAATCGCATCGCCACGAAAGGGAAACTTCTTCAAAAATAAAAAAATTTGGGGAATCCGCTGTTCAACCACAACCGAGCTACCTTTCGGAAAATCAATCAGTTGGGAGGAACAGACGAAAAAAAAACTCAGGACATAAACAAAAAAATAGAATTTAAAAAAGCTGGATGGACCTTCCGAAGGAACAAGGGGCGCAGTGGCAGGCGGTAACACGCCTGATACCAGAGACGGTTAAGCCCTTGTACCAACTTCAACGTCCACCAGGAAAATTAAAAGAGGATCCTGTTCACGGACCGACGCAGTGGCAGGCGGTATCACGCCTGATACCAGAGTCGCCGACCCCAAAAACAGGACAGGGATGAACCACTACTACACCTGCACGCATAGCCAAGCGAACACCCGCTTGTTAGCAAGCCGTGCAGGTCAGCATGGTTCGAAGCTACTCCAAAAAGAAGAAGTTACCGCAGAAGAGAACGGGTAGGCCTAAAAGCGAAAACAAAGAAAAATTCACCTAGAATTTGGACAAGGATGCTGAAAAAAATTCGAAAAATAGACAAGGACTAAGGCCTCGCGGTACTACCTTAGCCCACAGCGAGCGCTTGGTAAATGTGGTGAACCATTCATAAACAAAAAATAAGAGGTTGGCCGTGCAGGCACAAGTAGTATTGTATACCAGAAAAGATACATTGTCCGTGAAGGAACTTTAACGGGCTTTAAAAGCCTCGTTGGGCGCCATTTATGTAACCAGCATAATGGCGCGATCTAAATAGTGGGCGCCACTTATGCGAGGTGTTACCCCCTTAGCCACAAGCCCGGAAGAGCATGGCCAAGGAGCCAACACCATACATAAGAAATAAAAAGAAAATCCGGAACTCCTACGCCGGCCACACAGAGTTGTCTAGCTCGCCGGAGGGGTCGTGGGGTGTGTGGCCGGGGCTTACCGCGGTTGGTTCACCACTTACCTGTGCCTAGGCAACTTTGAATCCCGCCTCCATCATTCTCCGGTCATCGCCTGTGCCTCGTCATGGCAGTTCGTTCCCCTGACAGCTATTAGTATAGAATACTATCAGCTTCAGGAGAATGCACTATTTAAGAACCCTGAAAAAGAAAAGAAATCCGCCCCAACCATTCCACAAAGAAAAAATCTAATACACAGACATTTTCGTTACAATCATTTAATATGCCTGTTTATTGCAGGAAAACAGTTAACACAACCAAACAATACAATGGATAACTGACACGTCACTATTTCAAGACAACAATCGCGGATCCTTGTCAGATCTCGAATTCCAACGCTCAAATTAAAAAAAAGTTAATATACAATTAAATTATCATGGGTATATCTGTAAGAAGAACTGAAGAAAAAGAAAAACGCGTGGTATTGGCGCCAGTACTCGTCGTTTTTTTACAACCGTTATCACAAACAACAGGTTCTCTTACATGGAGAACAGAAAACAGCAAAGAATAAACTAGTTCCGACAAGGAGCAAAACAAATTCACAAATAATTATAAATAAGATTATAACGTTACTACTACTACCATTACACAAAATGTATGATAAATTCACAACTTTTAAGTAAAAAAAATTAAATTATTTTGTCTTCCTTTGTAAATATTATTTGTACTTCTATTAGTTACTTTCTTGTTATTGAGAGTGTTATTTAAATATGTGATAATCAAAAAAAATTATTTTAGTGGTGATAAAATGAAGTCAATATCTAATGTCTGTAAACGCAACATGCAAGTGTATATGTGTAGAAAAGAATTTAGACATTCAAATATATACGAAAAGAAATACCCCAACACATTTAGCGATTCCTCTTCTTCGTTTAATTGTATCACCATCACATAAATTAACTATATCTGGAGATATGAGGCAATAAGGTTCAGGATCAGTAACCACAACTTTAAATTCGGTGACACACACCGCTCCACGAACGATGAAACTATCGCCCAGGTCTGTACGCTTCCAATAAATATGGTTTTAAATATACTTCGAATAGGTTGCCAGGTCCAAAATCATTGATGAACCTTCCTCGCTGAGGGTTTCACTAGACAAATTTTCTGCCCTTGCAGATACTGAAGACGTAACTTCTTATTTGATTGGCAAAAGCTTGCTAACACTAAATCTTGCTCACTATACACTTCTACAGCATCCTCAATTAACAGAAGTTTAACAAGTCGTCCTTATATTGCTTCTGTGCAAGGTTGATGCGACGCATCATCTGACGAACACTAGTATACACATAAATTGTTCTGTACAATTCGATTCCTTAAAATTTTCTCCGCAGTATCCTTATCACCACGTATGGCCCTCTTCTTCTTTAAGATTCCCGTGCTAAATCCTCATTATTTTTAGTACGCGACTTTGCTTCATGGGTATCCAGTATAAACAATTCAAAATTCCAAGTTTTTTATTTCCGTGAATGTAAAAAAAAATTTCTTTTTTTGAATTTCATTTTTTTTTTCTCCCAGCTAAATTTCAATTTTTCCGAAAACTTTTTCCGGACCAAAAATCCCTACGTCAAAAATTCGAATCCCCATTTTCTGTTTTTTTCATTTCTCCCCGCCTACCTTTTTGTTCCCAACCAACTAATTGTGGAACAGCTTACCCTCAGACACACAGAGGTCGGGGTCATTGAATGTATTCAGGAAACGTGCTCTCAACTATCTCACCAATAATATTCCTTTAACTTAGCTTTCTTTACTCTCCCTTTTTTTCTCTTCTCTTACATCCACATTATTTTATTTTCTTCTTTTGTTTTAATTAATATATCAGTTAACTCTTAGTAATATGTTTTACATTTTTTTTTCCATTGTAACTTGTAAGTGCATGCGTTTTAACGTTATAAGATCTTTATTATCTTGATGTACTTCACTAATAAATAAATAAATAAATAAATAAATAAATAAATAAATAAACTACTCGATTTTCTTCCCCACAGTAATTTTTAGTCAAGTAGATATTTAGGCAAAACTGACCGTTACAAGCCTATGCCTCGTTCTATCATGCTTCTAAGTGCAACTTACGACATTCATTGTAGTAATATAATAGTGAGGTTACAACAAAAAAATCATTAAAATTTAAAGGTGTATTACGAAAATTACTTGTTCTAAAAGAACTAAGCAGTTTATTTTGAATTAGTGATAAAGACCTTGTTGAATTATTGTGGGCACCCCCCCCCCCACGCTATTATTCCATAATTAATTATACTCTCAAAAAGGGCATGATAAATCGATTTCAATAGATTATGCTTAAGTAGTCTATTAAGTTTATAGAATAAAAAAGTGAAGTATTTAGTTTTTCTAGTTAGGTCAATAACATGGTTATTCCATCTCATACAGCAGTCAAAGTACAAGCCTAGGTATTTATATTGATAGACACGTTTTATTGCACAGTTCTTAATACATACACTGAAATCAGATAGAATACTATCGCTGTAACTACCAAAAGTTACGAATGTAGTTCTATCTAAATTTAATGAGAGTTGATTGAGTTTGAGCCAATTGTCTAATTGTTTTAACCTTTCTGTTAACAGAAGCCTGACTTCATTCCAACTATTACCAGAACAAAGCACAACAGTGTCATCCGCATAAGATACCAATGATTTAACAGGAAAGCAACTAAAAATGTCATTAATATATATAATAAAAAGTAAGGGACCCAAGATGGTTCCCTGCGGAACACCCACTTTTACAATCTTTGATACACTTGTACAACCGTTTAACTTAACATTGTCAAAATTATAATCTGGCAACTCAGCCAACTCGTCATCCCCAGCCTAATCGTCGCCATTCCACCATCACCAGTTAGTCTAACTCAAAACGTCGTCGCGACCAGACCTTATTTAAATCGAAACGAAATATTAAAATAAAGGAAATTGATTCTGAACTTTGCGTCTTATTATTATTTCAGTCTAATCCGCTTTCCCAGCTGTATGCTTTTTCGACATTGGTGCCGAAACCCGGGACGAAAGGACATAAAAGAACGCGTGTGAAGCAAAGTCAGAATCGTGTATAGATATCGGTAATTTTATTGTAATGGATGTAACGGGTCGCGCAGTGCTTCGTGGACAAATCACGAAATTAACGAACGCCGCATCAGATTTCTTATCCAAGGCGGAAAATAGAGCCGTGGAGAAAAATAACGAAAATTTTGATCTTATTGAGGAGGAATTATCTTCATTTGCGGATCGCATTAATGCCGTCAACGCCAGTCTCAAGACAGCTAACGCGCAGTTTCTGGCTGCTTTAAAACCGGAGGAATTATCTCGAGAATGGGAAACGGCGAATGAATATGAGGACAAAGTAGTGGGTATTATATCCCGCATAAACCAGCGTCTCAGTAAAATGAAGCTTCTCAGCAGTTCCTCATTAACGGGTCAGAGAGACCAGACTACTGTTACCTCCGTTACTTCTTCAGCCCGTCTTCCAAAACTTAGCCTAAAAGTCTTCGCTGGCGATTTTAAGGACTGGCTCCCCTTCTGGGAATTATTCAGCTCAGCCGTCCACAATAACAAAAATTTAACCAGCAACGAGAAATTTTTTTTGAGAAATTTTTTTTTCTTATCAATTTTGTAGTCTGTAGTCTATTTTATTTTTTAGTTTTATTTAATTATTATTATTTTTATTTTATTTTATTTTTTTTCTCTCTATTTGCGCTATTAATGTTTTTTTCTGACTGTAATTTTGTTTTCATGCTCTAACCCTGCTAAATTTCTTAGGACTTTTTGTTTTTGTTCTTTCACGCTTTCGCTTCCTGATAATGTTCGTTGTTTCGCGTCAGTGCGCTTAATTTATGTCTTCTAGTCTCGGCTGCGAGGACCGGGTGAGAACGCTGCTCAAAATTTTTAGTTCGAAGCATCGTGGTTTTAACGTTTGCCTTTTAAATGCGCGAAGTATTCGATCCAAAGTTGGCGAATTAAATGAGCTATTCATAAATTCCGGTGTCCATGCGCTTTTCATTAGTGAAAGTTGGCTCAAAGAATCCATTCCCTTTTCTGTCGTTACCATTGATGGGTACAAGTTATTTCGAAATGATCGGCAGGGACGTGTTGGTGGTGGAGTCGCCATTTATTTGCGTGATCATCTTAAATCTAAAACCGTCGGGTTCTCCAAACTCCCAGGAATTGAATTTATATGTGTTGAAATTTCTAGCGCCTCTGAGAAACTTCTTCTTGTCTGCGTTTATTCTCCGCCTGGCATTTTCAACCCTGTTAATGCCGAAGAGCTTAGCGAAACTCTTGAGCACCTTTCCGGCGCGTATAAATACATCCTGGTTGGTGGCGACTTCAACGTCAATCTATTAAAGAAATCAACCCTTCAAAATTCTTTTGTGCACACTATTCACTCTCTTGGCTTAGATGTTACCAATGTTCTCCCAACTTACTTTAATTGCAGTGAACCCTCGTTACTTGACGTGTTTCTCACAAATGATATCAATTCTATCACCTTTCAAAACCAGATCTCTCCCCCGAGTTACCTAGACCACGATATTTTATTCGTTTGTCATTGCTTCAGTGTTGACCCTCCTACCCCGGTTACTCTCAACTATCTTGATTTCTCCAGTATTGACCGAGACCGACTCGTTCAAAGATGCCTTTGTATGCCTTGGGCTAATATCTTAGCTACGACTGACGTCGATGACAAGATCGCTTCATTTAACAGCATGTTCCTTGATCTGTTTGATGAGTGTGTACCGCTGAGAAGTAAAACATTATCGGCAAGGTCGAAGCCTTGGTTTACCGCAGAAATTAAATCGTTGATTGTTGAAAGAGAGTTTCTTTTCCGCTGGGCACAAAAAGTCAATAGTGATTCTGTTTGGAGATCTTATAAGCGTATTAGAACATAAAATTAAGGAAGCTAAGAGGAATTTTTACGCTCGTAAGCTTGATCCTTCGTTGTCATTGAAAAGGGTATGGAATAATTTACGCCATTTGGGTATTCATTCTAAAAAAGAAGTCACCGACATTAACCTCTGTCCTGAAGCTCTAAACCAATACTTCTTATCTCATCATTTGCCGGACCCGATTAACCCCTCCTTCACTCCCTCTCATGAAGGCTTCAGCTTTCGTTGTGTGGACTACCTCGAGGTCCTCAATGCCCTAACTTCTGTTAAATCTAAAGCAACTGGTAGTGATAACATCTCACCGAGGTTTGTAAATATGCTCATTCCTTGCCTGTTGCCCGTCTTAACTCACATTCTCAACTCCTGCCTTACAGCTTCTAAGTTTCCCTCGTCTTGGAAGCTTGCTGTTATTATTCCAATACCCAAATGCCCATCTCCTGCCTGTCCTTCTGATTTTCGGCCTATTAGTATTCTTCCATTTCTGGCTAAGGTTCTCGAAAAGTTGATAACAACTCAGATCCTTGAGTATTGTGATCGTCTTCGACTCATAAATGTTTGGCAGTCGGGATTTCGCAAGCATCACAGCTGCGAAACTGCTCTCCTCAAAGTTACAACTGATATCCGAAACTCTCTCGACGCTCACCACGTTTGCTGCCTATTGCTGCTCGACTTCTCTAAAGCCTTTGATAGCGTTAATCACTCTCTGCTTTTGCAGAAACTCTCCTCTCGTCTCCATTTTTCTAGTTCTGCTATCAAACTCATGGAAAGCTTTTTAACCAACCGCGCTCAGAAAGTTATACTTGGTGGTAGTAGCTCCTCGATAGCTCGACTTCGTGCTGGCGTACCTCAAGGTTCTATTCTGGGTCCCCTCTTATTCAGCATCTTTATTAACGATCTTCCTTCGGTTGTAACTCATTCTAAGATTCATATGTACGCGGATGATGTGCAGCTTTATATCGCTGCGCCTAATGATCAATTCAAAGACGTGTGACGGAGCTTGCTGCTGACTTACGCCATGTTTCTTCCTGGTCGACCTCCAACTTACTTCAACTGAATCCTTCGAAGTCTCATTGCATCCTTTTCTCTCATTCTGCCACTTTTCGTCCCGACCTCTCCGCTCTCGCTTTAAACGGGGTCCCTTTAGCCTGTGTTGAGAAGGTAAAAAATCTAGGAGTTATCTTGAATACCAAAATGACATGCTGCGATCATGTTAGTTCCATCATTCGCAAAACATACGGGCAACTGTCGAAACTTAGGTTCCATTGCGGTTTTCTCACTAGGACTGTCCGCTTGTACCTAGTGAAGGCACTAATTTTACCTCTTCTAATGCATGGTCTTGTAACGGTCAGTTTTGCCTAAGTATCTACTTGACTAAAAATTACTGTAGGGAAGAAAATCGAGTAGTTGGTTCGAAAACAAACAGTAGGCGGGGAGAAATAAAACAAAAATAGGAACGAAAAATTTATTAGAGTCTGGGGAAAAAATCGGAATTATGAAGGAAGTTTTATCGGCGAGTTTGTTTTTTGTGAAAAATCGGTGTTTTTAGTCTAAGTCGAGGAAACAAATAATTAAATTCCTCCGTAAATTGTTACCAGAACATCGAAGTATAGCAGCAAATACGAACAATTCGTGAAAAAGCCAGTTTTTAGTTTGGCTGTCTTAGATGGTGTGCAGCAGTGAGAAGCCCCTAGCAAATGTCAAAATCCAGTCATCACGAAACCCCAGACAATCACATCAAGTAGAAAAAAGTCAAACCTGGAAAAATCTTCAGTTTTAGGATTTTTTTGAATCATCTTTAATCGAAGTTGTCGTGTGTAATTTGCACGAAAGAAAATCCTGTTGGATAGAAGAGACCGGGAAATCAAAGTGGTATCTGTCAATAGTGAAGATTTAAATATTGTGAAGTAATACCGGCTAAGCTGAACAGAAGGTACGTGGGTCGCAGTTGCGACAATCAAACTCGGACGACGCAGAAAGGCCAGCGCAGAAATTCGTGAACTTCTATCAGGTGACCCTAGGTTAATTCGTATTTTTTTTGGGGTGCATTGCACAAAGTTTCAGATAAAATTCCACGCGAAAAAAACCGTTCGGACTTGGCTGAAGAAAAAAAGATTGAGACAGGTCGTATCAGTTTGTTTCATTCGAGGATGCTAGAAGGAATTGAGATTGAGTGTGGAACGAGATGAGAGTATAGCGAAATATCAAATTTCACCTGTTGTATTTCCGCGGTTTAAAGTAAACAAAAATTTCACGAGAGTGTACTGATTAGAAAAAGAGCATATACTCGAACGGGTGCAGGGCTTACCTAGCCTAGAGGGAAGAAACAAAAACCAAACATACACTTACCACAGAAAATAACATATTTATTTATGCTTTCATTTAGTAATTTAATGTATTAATATCCATTAATTTTTTTTGGTGCAGTTATCATTATATTTAATATTATTATTGTTTGTATATTTGTTTGCTCCTTAGTGAAGATATTTTCTTTCTTCTTGTGTTTTACAGGTATTTGTACACGGAATTGATAAATGTAATCTCGTCTGTACAAAAGCGACGTAGCAACTTCCGTCGACAAGAATTGTACAATTATAGTTAAAGATAGATTTCCGTTTTCGTGTAGTTGAGAATTGTTGATGGTAGTATCTGCTACTATTAGTCTTGCCGTGTTAAGGACTATTGAATTTCTTCATTAAATTGTTATATTCTTGTGCGTTCTTGACCTGTAATAAACAGGAATGTTAAATGGTTTGTTAAATGGTTGTGATATAAATATAATGTCCGTGTATTAGATTTCTTTTTTGTGGAATGGTTGGGGCGGGTGGTAGTTCTTTTCAGGGTGTCCTAGATAGTGACTGTCCCTGAAGCTGATAGACTTCGATACTATGAGCTGTCAGGGAAACAGTTAGCCATGACGAGGCTCAGGTGATGTCCGGCGAAGGATGGAGGTGGAATTCAAGATTTTTCATAGTCACAGGTAAGTGGTGAACCAACCGCGGTAAGGCCCGGCCACACACCCCACGACCCCTCCGGCGAGCTAGATGACTCCGTGTGGCCGGCGTAGGAGTTCCGGAATTTAGTTTCCGTTCTTATGTATGGTGTTGGCTCCTTGGTCATGCTTTTCCGGGCTTATGGCTAAGGGGGCAATACCTCGCATAAGTGGCGCCCAATAAATAGTCGCGCCATTATGCTGTTACATAAATGGCGCCCAACGCAGCTTTTAAAGCCCGTTGACTGTCCTACACGGACCTTGAAGTTTAAATTTTTTTTGGTTTAGTACCACTTGTGCCTTCACGGACAACATTTGATTTTTTGCTTATGGTTCACCACTTTTACCCAGCGCTCGCTGTGGGCTAAGGTAGTACCGCGAGGCCTTAGCCTTTATCTGTTTTGCCGAATTTTTTTTTCAGCGCTTGTCCAAATTCTATGTGAATTTTTATTTGTCTTCGCTTTTAGGCCTGTCCGTTCACTTACGCGGTAACTTCTTCGTTTTGGGAGTAGCTTCGAGCCATGCTGACCTGCACGGCTTGCTAACAAGCGGTGTTCGCTTGGCTATGCGTGCAGGTGTAGTAGGGGTTCATCCCTGTCCTGCTTCTAGGGTCGGCGACTCTGGTATCAGGCGTGATACCGCCTGCCACTGCGTCGGTCCGTGAACAGGATCTTCTTTTAATTTTCCTGGTGGAAGGTGAAGTTGGTACAAGGGCTTAACCGTCTTTGTTAACAGGCGTGTTACCGCCTGCCACTGCGCCCCTTGCCCTTCTGATGGTCCATCCAGCTTTTTAAATTCTATTTTTTTGTTTTGTCCTGAATCGTTTTTTTTTTCGTCTGTTCCTCCCTCCTGATTGATTTTCCGAAAGGTAGCTCAGTTGTGGTTGAACAGCGGATCCCCCAAATTTTTTTATTTTTGAAGAAGTTTCCTTTCCTTTCGTGGCGATGCGATTTTGAGTTTCGTTTCCGTCCTTCTTTCGGGTTTACCTGAAGCGGGGTCGGAGACCTTGATGACACTTGGTGATGACTATGCTTCATGGTTTTCACCAACTGGCATCAAGGCCATCGACATGCGGGAGCCCTGAGGGGATTGTTGTCTGCCTCAACCATTCCACATAATTGAATTAAAGCATATCATCTACTCACTCATATACACTAACCTGTATATACACCCATACACTTTTATTGTTCTGTCAATACACACTAAGCGGCGTTGATTTTGTTTTCTAGTTACACTCATATAGTATCAATAATATCAATATTTATTTGATTGAGTATTAGGCATTTGTTGTATCAATAATATCAATATTTATTTGATTGAGTATTAGGCATTTGTTGTTATACCAATTGCTGTCGATCTTGGTTTCCTTGTGGGATACATACTCAATCTTACAATTTCATCATCATCTATTTGAATCTATTTGAATCTATTTTCACACAAAATTTTTTTTCTCTTCGATTCTTCGGGGCGTGTTTGTTGCTACTGTCCTCGGTAATCATGGTCGATACTTGCGGACGCACGTATTATGGCCTGCCCCTCGTGCACAAGAAGCTGCGTAGGCCACATTGTCTTTCGACTTTATCTCCTTTCGCGAAGGAGTTCGTTCCTAGGGCTAAACGGGTTGTCATGTCACACCCACTTGACGAGGTCGCAGCATTGAGTTATCTTTTTGAGGTGATGAATGGGTTAACAGATAATCCGGGATCGTTCGATACCATTGCGTCGAGAATCCTAACTATATTTTTCGATTTTAAGAATAATCCCGTGGTATTAAGTCAGGCAATGGAGGTTATCTTCTATCGTTGCGTGGCGGAACCGACGTTGTGCGTTACGGGAGCGAAATTATACGGGCTGCTGGATTCAATGAATCCCGAAAAGGGTAGTGCCTTTAGAAGTCTATTTAGATTACTGTTGGCCGAGCTGCAGGGGCTACTTAGGCAGGACGAACTGAATGGTCGTAGGTTGCGAGGGGTCGAGTTGTTCTTGTCGGCCGTACGTACCCATACCCTTCGACGATCAGTTAAAGCGCCCGGAAAAGAAATCAACTAATTCATTTTTCATTATCGTTTTGTTGGCGCCATCATTTTTTAATACGTTAATTTAGAGAAAAATTAAATATAACAGATCTACACATATATGTGTTTTTAGGACGGTTATTTGGTAAAGTTTAATAAGGAAATATAATTTTACAAATTAAAATGCAACGAATTTGTAGTATTAACGATTTTATCATCAGGATTTTAGTGGTCTAAACATAACCAAATTCTTTTACAATATTTATCAGTCAAAATCAGTTGTGCGGAACTCTGCTTAAATTGTCAGTGGTCGGCGAGAATTTTTTTTTTGGTTTGTAAGGTTATTTTTAAAGCCGGATTTATTTCCATCTCAACTCGAAATGTTCGAAGCAAAAATGGTTCAGTATCCAAGATGATGTATTAACGCTTTAATTCCCACCGTGCAACCCCAGCCCCAAAAATCTCGAAAACAGCCTTAATGGTATTAAAAAGAATAAAGAAAGAATCCATTCGAAGTGACTTGACTTCTAACGCACACTCCCGGTGCGGCCTCGGCCCGGCGTTTATAATTAAATTCAAGTTTATATTTGTCAAGAAAACTTCAGGGTCACGGAATCTGCAGTCATGGTTGCTGGTAATAAAGCAAAGCATCGATTTTTTTATTGATTGAAGTTTATATTAAGAAATCGCCAGTGAAAACTAGAAATTATGCGGGATTTTTTTTTTGAAATTTTTGGACAAGAAATTTTTTTCATTGTGACCTCCACCATCTTGAAAAACTGCTGTCACCCCTTGTATGAGTTCGGTGTTGGAGATTTAGTAAGAACAACAAAATTAGAGTCGGACATACAGAGTCCGAATGGTTCTAAAGGGTAACAAAAGATAACCTACAAGGAATTGCTTGTATTTAAGAATAATTCTTAATTGTTTACAGTGTTGATTGAGATTTATCGAATATTTCGGGAAATAATTTAAACATTGGTGTGTCGCACACACTGGTGCCGCTGCAGCCCCACTGGTATTGGAAGTAAATTCAGATTCCTTTGTTGCTGAATTTAATAGTTTATCTAGGAAAGATACAACAAATAGTATTGTGAAGCGATTGGCAAAATTATTTACACCAAGAAGTCCGCTGGCTCGGCCGACAACAATCACAATGGACACAGTTGGCACCAATAATATGCGCCAACTGCCGCAACAAATGCTTACGTCAGAAGAGGCCCTTGAAGCAATGAACGCCCAGGAGAGTGAGGTTATTATTGAGCCACCAGAGGCTGATAGCACAGAGTACTCAACATACAGAGGGAACAACAGGAACAATGGGTTACGACGTCCAAAATGGGTCACAAGTCGTAACCCATCCGAGCTTTTTGTTTTCTTTGAGAGCGAAACTCATCGTGACTCTCTCTTCAAGTTTTTCACTGCTAAGCAGGATGTGTGTGCGCAATAACTTTTTGGTGTGGTAGTATAGTAATGAACTGAAATAGAATCTTTGGAAAGGAAAAGAATATTTTTCTACCTGCGATTGTGATAATAAAATGAAATGGGTCTTTATTGTTTTTAACTAACTTTTTTCGTAAACGAACGATTAGGCTGGCGCACTAAAAATATAAAAAACAATTAAAATATTAAAATTGCTAATAAGATTTTTTGGGAGTTTAGATGATATAAAAAATTAAGAATTGTAAAATGATTGGAAAATTTTTAATTTTTAAAGATTAATGTGTATTTAAATTATTAACTTTACGAAAAAAAGTTATATTACATTTCTAGTGCTAAATCCGTCCAAAAATATTAAAAAATTGTTACAATTTTAATTTTCGTTTTGTTATAAAATAACTGTTTATAATAATATATCCCTTATGGTACCAGGATATACCTTGGCAACTCAACGTTTCCTAACACAATTATAAAAATACTATCCTAATATAGAAAATTTATCCTGTGACGCGATGACGCGGTCGAAAGTTCCTTTGCTGCCTGCTCTAATAGTGGAACCAGGTGGTTTATTTATTAAATTTACACGTTATATCAAAAACAAATATGTTTCCACTTTGTTTGAAACTCCTAATTTTTCAATTTTTTTGGGAGTTACTTGGAATATTTGACATTTTTGTTAGGCGCATTTTAAAACGTAGGCACAACCCACGATTTGTTGTGATCAAACAAGCACAACTATATTTGCATATACGGCAAGAACAAAGAGGATAAGAGGGAAATATGGAGGGCATACAGTACACCAAGCTATTTATTAATCGTTATTAGCAATGTTTCTGTCTTTTCTGGTATAGCACTTTTGCATAGGTTTTGATTTAATGGAATTTCTTGCGACCGTTCACTTCCTTCCCAAAAATTTTGATATGAGCTTTACCCAAATCAAAAAGAAGTTGTCAAGGCGAATGTAAGACCCCGGATTAGTACTGTTTATGAAATTTTTACTATTTAAAAGGGACTCATTTTTAAGTCCAAGCCATTCTCCTTGTTTTAATAAATATTCTTGCAATTATTACAATGTTCAACCTTTGTTTTGAATATATATTAGTTTATAGAAGCCTCATCTGAGAAATTATTTTTTAACACTATTTCTACCACGATTTTCTGTGTACCTATTTTGACCAAACGGTGTCTTTTCAATCTTTGTAACAAGAAAAAACAGTAATCATAAAAACAGCACTGTAATGAAACTTTTTCCTTATTTAATATCACAGTTTTTACAAATCAATGGTTTCTCTACTAAGCATTTTCCACTCGCATACTTTGAAAAGTGTTTTTCGACACCTCTTGGTAGAAATAGTGCTTAAACAACGGTATCAAGTGCCTCTTCTAAATACCAGTACTTTCATTATCGACTTACAAAGAAAGTAAGTCCTTGACAAGAACACCCCCTACGTTTGTTTAACATTGATTATAATTCACAGCATCTAACAAAGTAAAATCTTCATCTTCATTGCATGTCATTCGGCTGGAAAATTTTAAATGACATTATCTGCGATAAGGATTTAAACGTCCGGACCACTGTCCTTATAGGTCTGGTCTATAATGGACTCCGACCGGCTTGTCCTTTTCAACTTAGTGTTGGAGAAAATAATCCAGGTAGGTAGCCCATTATAGCATGGTACTAGAAATACGCGCACGGCTTCTGAAAGCCAACAAAACCTACTGCAGTGTGTCAAGACACTTCAAATCCAAGCACTCTAACCTCTTAACCTTGTTCGACAGTAACTTCCTTCGGAAAATTGTTGTGAAGAAGATACAACCCCAAATTGTACTAAATATATAAAGAACCTGCCACAACCATAGATATGTCACGCCTACATTAGCTAGGACATGTAATGGGAATGCCTGCAGAAGTGCCCCAAACTTCCTGTTCCTCCAAAGGCCAGAGCGATTAGGGTTACAAGACCTAGGAAGAGATATAAAGGTGACAAAAAAATGAACTTACAATTGGGTTACCAACCAGAACACAGAGATACAGGACCAAGATCATTAAACGAAAGTTCTTGAGGAGGCCTAGGCTCACAGACGGCTGTAGTGCCAATGATTATGGAGATAAAGGACAATTCCGAAATTTTACAACGACGAGATCTACGAGCGTTATAGCGACATAGATGTTGTGGAGAAATCAAAGAGCGGTAGGGCCCGGTGGACAGGGTATCTAACTCTTATGAGTGAAGATGGACAGGATCGGAAAGTTCTCTACGGTAACATCTATGAGGGCGATAGCGAGGGAAACCCAACGTTCGCTGGAAGGATGGCTGGATAGAATCGGGATTGGTGGCGAGAATAGTTACGAGAGGGCGGGACGGTAAAGCGATTGTAGAGCCGTTAAATAAGAAGAAGTCATTAATGGATGGATGCATACATCGCATAAACCGTATTCACTTAACGACCTCGTATTAACCACATATGAACGACCATCTACCAGAGAAAGTCATAAGCTTCAACCAATTCAATTTACAGGACCATATCAAATCAAAAATGTTTTGGTAACGACCTGCTGCTGATGAGCTTGCAGACAGGGAAACGAAGTGGAAAGCACACCCCACTTAACCCGGATGGGAATGCCCTTGCCTCCTACAAACAAGCTGTGAGGAAAATCAGCTTGGCTCGAGCTGGGTTGAGTTGGATCACAGCAACGGTGTGCCGCACTCTTCATGCAATGTGGCCAACTTTGGACGCAAAGCGTTCAACATCTCTTGTTCAGTTGAACCAAAAATGAGGTAAGCCATATAGTAAAGGTGCTGACCGGTCACTGTACCTTTGCCCCGCACGCCGAAAGATTAGAACTTCCCCACAACGACTTATGAAGAAGTTGTGGTAATGAATAAGAAGAAGAAACTGTCTCCCATATTCTCTGTACATGTCCCGCTCTCGGAAGAAAAAGAGGACCTTCCTTGGCTCACCCTTCCTTAATGGATTAAGCGAGCTGCAAAATATTGGTGCTCCTAACCTCTGTCGCTTTATCAAAAGCTCAAAATGGCTTAAAATGGCCTGAACTTTGTTCCAACACTACATAGGATGGCATCACAATGTGCCCAATGTCGGGCTAAAGTGGGCAGCCATTTTAACCTGACCAAACGACCACTTCAGTGCCAGGATGGCGAGCGCTGTCTCCAAACAAGAAGACAACTTACTTTGTATGAATCATCGTTGCTGGTTGGTCAGCTGATGGGATTCATCAAATAATAAAACTGGTATCGCAATTTTTGCAATTAGGTTTGATAGTAAGTTAGTTAGTCATCTTTAGCCCTGGTTTTAAAAATCCGCACCATATAATTGTAGGTCTTTGACGGTTAAAAATGTATGCTACAATAGTGTCCTTCCATTTCTTGTGAACATTTAATGAAGTTTAATTTTTGTAAAAATTATATATCTCAAAAATCAATAGTTTTCGAGCTAATCATGAAAAACTAAATTTTATCCCTTTTAACCCCCCTAAAAAACCACACCAGGTGAAATTTACATTACATAGCCTGTCGTACATCATAACAAAGATGCCCACAACAATTCTTCTTTATCAGTTATAAATAAAACAAACTAAGTACTCTCACATTTTACAATAATAACAATAAAAAGCCAATATCCCCGAGAATATTCCTTAGTTAAACCAGAAAGGTAGATTTTTTAGGCTATCCACCAAAATTTAATTTTGTTCATGGGCAGAAAACTTTGTTTTTTTCTTCGTACGTGCATAAATGAAAAAAAAAAAACACTCAAAGCAGATGTTTGGGACTAGAAAAAACCTCCCCCCCTTTCGAATTTCCCTTACCGCACCGGAATGCTCCTATCAACTTTCTCCATAATAATATGCTGGCACATTATTTATATGTATGTGTGTAAGGTAAGACCCTCTGCCCGGCGCTTGTTGCTGCGCCAACGAAGTCGTGAGAAAAAGTTAAATTGGACAGAATTTTCTCTCTTCAAATTTGATATTGTCTCTCACAAAGAGCTTGCAAAAGCTTTACTGTTCGTTGTTCCCTCTGTATATTAAGTACTCTGTGCTGATAGTTTAGCTGCTAATGATGATACTAATATGCAAATTGCTCCAACGCCTGATCTAACTTCAGTGAGCATGGATGACCCTAGTTCAGTTTGCTGTGAACGTGATCGATCAGAAGCGACCTTCTCATCTGCTGTGGAGAATTTTTCAAAATTAGAGGATTCTATTCCGTCACCACCTTGTTATGTAAGAATTTTGCCAGGGAAGATAATGGTAATGCCACGTAATGATCGTAATCAGCCTGCAGCAAAATCTCTTAGATTTTTTTTCACAATGAACTGGTTAGAAGCACCTCAGCAGAACCTGCACTCCATCGAGAAGACATCCGAAAAATTGAACCTATTCAGAATTGGGGTCGTGACTTAACGCTCCTAGGGTTCCAATCAAACCTCACCTCGAAAATTGAGAATCTTCACAAGCTGAATAACTTATTATTGTAAGGTGAGCAATTAATGTTATTGGAAAAACCGCACTTCTTGGAATCGCTCGATAACCTAGATTTAACACTAACTTTTATCGGAGAACTAACTGGTGTTGGAAGTCTTCGAAGAAATTACCCCTTGCAAAGTAAGTCCTAACAGTTTTGTCACAGCTAGAATAACTTAATGAAAAAAATATAAATATTTCGGATAGAATGCATCCGTGAAAGATTTTTAAATCAAACCGAGAGCGCATGGTACAAGAAGACAGTAGATACCAGGATTAGTTTAGACCTTTCTCGCCCATTTTACCTCTTTATTTAATACGTTTCACATAAGATCCGTTAACAGATAAATCAGTTAACTTTAATGATAGATTTGAATTTTCGGAAGAACTTATATTGTATAAATTGCTGATTGAAAAGCAATCAACCTCAGCTATATCTAGAAGCCCGGCTAGCTCACTAGAGCATGAGAATCCTATTCTCAGGTCGTGAGTCGAGTCCCACATTGGCGCCAAAGATATTAGACCTACGGCGACCGTTTTTTTCGGCTCCTCACTGCCACGCGAGTCGGCTTTGTGGACCCGAGGGTATGTAACGGTCAGTTTTGCCTAAGTATCTACTTGACTAAAAATTACTGTAGGGAAGAAAATCGAGTAGTTGGTTCGAAAACAAACAGTAGGCGGGGAGAAATAAAACAAAAATAGGAACGAAAAATTTATTAGAGTCTGGGGAAAAAATCGGAATTATGAAGGAAGTTTTATCGGCGAGTTTGTTTTTTGTGAAAAATCGGTGTTTTTAGTCTAAGTCGAGGAAACAAATAATTAAATTCCTCCGTAAATTGTTACCAGAACATCGAAGTATAGCAGCAAATACGAACAATTCGTGAAAAAGCCAGTTTTTAGTTTGGCTGTCTTAGATGGTGTGCAGCAGTGAGAAGCCCCTAGCAAATGTCAAAATCCAGTCATCACGAAACCCCAGACAATCACATCAAGTAGAAAAAAGTCAAACCTGGAAAAATCTTCAGTTTTAGGATTTTTTTGAATCATCTTTAATCGAAGTTGTTGTGTGTAATTTGCACGAAAGAAAATCCTGTTGGATAGAAGAGACCGGGAAATCAAAGTGGTATCTGTCAATAGTGAAGATTTAAATATTGTGAAGTAATACCGGCTAAGCTGAACAGAAGGTACGTGGGTCGCAGTTGCGACAATCAAACTCGGACGACGCAGAAAGGCCAGCGCAGAAATTCGTGAACTTCTATCAGGTGACCCTAGGTTAATTCGTATTTTTTTTGGGGTGCATTGCACAAAGTTTCAAATAAAATTCCACGCGAAAAAAACCGTTCGGACTTGGCTGAAGAAAAAAAGATTGAGACAGGTCGTATCAGTTTGTTTCATTCGAGGATGCTAGAAGGAATTGAGATTGAGTGGGGAACGAGATGAGAGTATAGCGAAATATCAAATTTCACCTGTTGTATTTCCGCGGTTTAAAGTAAACAAAAATTTCACGAGAGTGTACTGATTAGAAAAAGAGCATATACTCGAACGGGTGCAGGGCTTACCTAGCCTAGAGGGAAGAAACAAAAACCAAACATACACTTACCACAGAAAATAACATATTTATTTATGCTTTCATTTAGTAATTTAATGTATTAATATCCATTAATTTTTTTTGGTGCGGTTATCATTATATTTAATATTATTATTGTTTGTATATTTGTTTGCTCCTTAGTGGAGATATTTTCTTTCTTCTTGTGTTTTACAGGTATTTGTACACGGAATTGATAAATGTAATCTCGTCTGTACAAAAGCGACGTAGGGGTACCCGTACGGCACTTTTCTTTTTTTTAACAACTTCCGTCGACAAGAATTGTACAATTATAGTTAAAGATAGATTTCCGTTTTCGTGTAGTTGAGAATTGTTGATGGTAGTATCTGCTACTATTAGTCTTGCCGTGTTAAGGACTATTGAATTTCTTCATTAAATTGTTATATTCTTGTGCGTTCTTGACCTGTAATAAACAGGAATGTTAAATGGTTTGTTAAATGGTTGTGATATAAATATAATGTCCGTGTATTAGATTTCTTTTTTGTGGAATGGTTGGGGCGGGTGGTAGTTCTTTTCAGGGTGTCCTGTCCCTGAAGTTGATAGACTTCGATACTATGAGCTGTCAGGGAAACAGTTAGCCATGACGAGGCTCAGGTGATGTCCGGCGAAGGATGGAGGTGGAATTCAAGATTTTTCATAGTCACAGGTAAGTGATGAACCAACCGCGGTAAGGCCCGGCCACACACCCCACGACCCCTCCGGCGAGCTAGATGACTCCGTGTGGCCGGCGTAGGAGTTCCGGAATTTAGTTTCCGTTCTTATGTATGGTGTTGGCTCCTTGGTCATGCTTTTCCGGGCTTATGGCTAAGGGGGCAATACCTCGCATAAGTGGCGCCCAATAAATAGTCGCGCCATTATGCTGTTACAGTCTGTCTATTTTTCCCGCTCTCGACGCCTCCTGCGCCCGTAAACTTGAAATCGCTTTCAACGACTGTGTTCGTTTCATTTACAAGTTACGCCGTTTTGACCATATATCACCTTATTCTAATTCTGTTTTGGGCTGTTCTCTTAGTGATTACCGTGAGTATAGGGTTCTGCGTCTGTTTCACAATATCCTCCAGCATCGAAAACCATCTTATCTCAACCAGTTTGTGCAGTTCACAAGATCACTTCGAAATAATAGTGTGGTTATTCCGCGTTTTCATACCTTAATTGGTCAGCGATCTTTCTTCGTCCACGCAGCTCTGCTATGGAATTCACTCCCTATTGAACTACAACGTGCCGATTCAATGGGCATTTTCAGGAAGCATCTTTTCGAATTTATATCAAACAGGACTGTTTAGAGCATGATAACAATACTTTAAATTATTTTTAGTTATTTAATTAGATGTAACTAATTTTAATTCTTATTATTATTTTTTTTTTTATTTAATTCATTTGTTTCTTCTTTTTGTCCCTTTTACTCTATTTTTTATATTTTTATTATTTTATCTTTTTTTTTTATATATTTTTTTCTATGCTTACTACTCTATGTTCACCAAACTTTTAATTAATGTACTTTAATTTAAGATTTTAATCTTTGTACATGTCCCACGAATTAAAATAAATAAAAATAAATAAAAATAAACGATAAATTTAATTATTTGCAGGCTCATTTAGCGGGCAAGGCGGCAGAGTGCATCGCTGGATTCACACCCACCGAAGCGAATTACAAAGCTGCTATTTCATTGTTGTTAGAGCAGTTCGGCAATAACGATAAGTTGGTAGACTATTCAATCCAGCAGCTCATGTCTCTTCCAGTTATTTCCACGCGGCATGATGTAGTCGGACTTCGGCAATTGTACAATAAAGTTATGGCCGTTATGCGCTCTCTTACATCCCTTAACGTCTCCTCTGCTAGCTACGCTGTCGTGCTGAAAAATGTTCTTTTGCGATCCATCCCGAAGGAGCTTCTTGTGGAGTATTACAGAACGCATAATCAACAGATAAGTACCGATTCATTTTCTTGTAAGGAAGATTCCATTCCCTTAAACTCGCCACCTGATGGAGTCGAGTCCCTAGAGAAAGCGGCAGTGCTTCACAAAACGCATCAAAGGCCATCTAGTACGACATCAACTACAAAATCGAGAAACGTTCCTACCATTTCTGGTCTATTGGCCACTTCATCTAACGTTGAGCCAAGTTCATGCTTTTTTTGCAAACGAAACGATCATACAACACAACGCTGCAACTCCTCTATTAGTGTTAGTGAACGCAAGAATATGATGAAATCGGATAGAAGGTGTTTTCGCTGCACGCGCCGTGGGCATAATTCAAAGAGCTGCAATATTAAAGGCTTGAAATGTTTGAAGTGTGGTGGTAGGCATGTTATCGCTGTCTGCGACCTCAGTTTTACTAAAGTTAAATGTGGTAATGAGGAAAACTGTCAAAACAAAAGTTCGAGCTCCGTTTCAAACCCTGAAGTGTCAACTAGTTTGTGCTCGTCATCGCTGCTAAACTCATCCCATGTTTATCTACAAACGGCCTGTGCCTTTATCTCATCAGCTTTTGACGGTACTAAATCACTTTTAGTGCGTGCTGTTTTAGATGGCGGTAGTCAGAAATCCTATGTCACCTGGTACGATAAGTGGTGCAAAAATTAGGACTGAAAACGTTTGGAAAACTAAAAATGCGAGTCATGGGCTTTGGAGCGAGCGAGAATCCTCTTCAAGAGTTTCCTATTGTTAAAATAAAAGTGATGAGCCAATTTAATAATCATTTTACAATTTTAGATGCAGTAGTATTTTCCGAAATATGTAAAGATGTGCTACCAATACCTGTTGCTTCGTCTTCAGCATTTGTAAACATTGTCCTGGCCGATGCACGTAATCAGCACGAGCTTGAACCTGGCATCAATCTCTTAATCGGCTCAGATTTTTATTGGACAATGGCTCTGGAAGAGTCTAAGCGTATCACCGATCGTCTAACAGCAATCAACACTATCCTTGGATGGACGGTTCAAGGGCCCTTGGAGGAAAGTAATCCCTTGGAACCACTCTCCCTTATTAATACAACCGTGTGTTTAAACATTAGTCAACCTGATTATAAACGTTTATGGGATTTAGATGTTCTTGATATAACACCTGTTAACGTGCGTAGCTGCGAATTTGACATTGAAAATTTTATTAAAAAGGGTGAGCATCGGTATGTTGCTAGTTTATTGTGGAAGGACAACGACTGTGTGTTAGATAGCTATCGTGCGGGAGCTCTACTTCGATGTAATAAATTAGTGCAGAGGTGGGTTCGAGAGCCTTCAAAACTTTACGATTACGATCGGGCCATGAATCAGTTTTTCATAGATAATGTTGCGGAAAGAGCGGAGGAACGCACCATGAATACGGAACGCGTTTATTATTTACCTCACCGCCCGGTATATCGTTCCGATAAAGTGACAACCAAGTTGCGGATTGTTTTCGACGCATCGGCATGTGCGAATGGACACTTATCGTTAAATGACAATTTATTCACCGGTCCTAATTTATTATCGGACGCTCTCGCTATTTTACTGAGATTTCGTTTGTGTAAGATTGGTCTTATCGCGGATATAGAAAAGGCCTTTCTTCAAATTTCCTTGGCAGAAGAAGACCGTGACACTCATAGATTTTTTTGGTTCGAAGAGAGAGTGTCTGACGCGACCAAACTTCCTAAGCTTGTTGAATTCCGAATGAAGCGCGTGACCTTCGGTGTTACCTGCAGTCCCTATCTGCTATGCGCAACGCTGAAGAAACATTTTACGGAGGAAGCTGTCAATTATCCGGATACATGTGAAATTTTAAACCGATCGTTTTACATGGACGATTTCGTCGCAAGCGTTGAATCTGTAGATGAAGCCCAGCGGATATACTACGAGGCACCTTCTATACTGAGTCGAGCACAGATGAACCTACGTAAATGGAACTCAAATAACTCTTGTCTAAGATCTCAATTTTCGAAAGTCAGCGAAGTCCCTACTACACAAAAGGTTTTGGGGCTCACTTGGTATATTTTATCTGACGAATTAGATCTTGATCTCACCAGTTTAGGAGAACTACAATCAGCTACCGCCTGCAAAAGGAGCGTTCTACAACTAATAGCGAGGATCTATGATCCGATAGGTATTCTTGGTCCATTCATACTCAGACTAAAAATTCTCTTTCAAGATTTATGGCGTTTGAATGTGGGATGGGATGAACCCCTTCCACCAGCTCAACAAGTAATTTAGACTAGTTGTATTAACCAGATTGGCTTCTTGAAGGACATTTCCTTACCTCGCTGGATCTTTAAGACTGCTTTTAGAGCTAATCAGGAATTGCATGTTTTTGCCGATGCCAGTGTCCAAGGCTATGGGACAGTGGCTTTTGTACGAAGCGAGGCTAGTGATGGAGAGGTCTACGTGCCTTTCCTTTGTGCCAAAAGTCGAGTAGCCCCTCTTAAAACTGAGGGTCCAGAAAATTTAACTTTACCGAAACTGGAGTTAACGGCGTGTCTCATTGCAGCTAGATTGTCTCAATATCTCCAAACGAATCTGGCATTAGAATTTGACTCAGCGTTCCTTTGGTCAGATTCAAAGATATCGATTAGTTGGATCCATGGCGAACATCGTAAATGGAAACCTTATATCGAACATAGAGTTGTTGAAATTCGACGCATATCAAAGCTATCTGCATGGCGACATTGTCCTGGAGCTATAAACCCGGCTGACTTTCTTACCAGAGGTATTAGCGCTAAAAAATTGCAGAAATCTTCAACCTGGCTCAACGGTCCTTCGTGGCTATGGCAGAACTCTATTACTTGGCCTCAATCAGATTTGAGACATCATTATTCCTGTACAACGCTCCTTGCTGCTCTTACGCCTAAGAATGAGGACAGAACTTCGTGCCTTCAACCGTTGCTGAAAGTAGAGAGCTTTTCTAGCTATCGACGATTAATTAGGGTTACAGCCTATATTATTCGCTTCAAAAGAAACTGCCTTGGAACGGAACGGAAGTCATCAATGATGCATCTCTCCGCTAACGAGCACGCTGAAAGGTACTGGATCAGATTTATCCAGTCACAAACTTATGGAGAGGAGATTACAAATCTCGGACAAGGAAAACCAGTTGGAAAAAACTCTAAAATATTAAAATTAAACCCCTTTTTGGATGAACATGCGTTATTGGCTACGACGCTACCTATCCGGTGCTCTTACCTAAAGCTGATCACTCCGTTAAGTAACTCGTGCAATATGTACATGAAAAGGTGCTTCACAGTGGAGTTAACATGGTCCTTACAAAATTGCGTGAAAACTTCTGGATTATCAAGGCCCGCCAGCTGGTAAAAACAACTATAAATCTTTGCAGAGTATGCGCGCTACTAAGGTTGTAACGGTCGGAATTATTAGTTATTTGGGTGGGGAAATTTAGTTGGGAAATCACCTTGTAGGCAATGGGAAATTTATTGTAAATCACTTTTGAGGAAAAGGAAAAATTTAAAAAGAGGTAGGCGAGAACAAAAAAATAATTGAGTTAGTCAGGAAAAAAAGAAAAATTTGAGAGTTCAGTTAGTGTGAGTCAGCTCGTAGAGTTTGTTTGGAATGATTTGCTAATATTTTTGCAATCAGTCAGGAGATTCAGTTTTTTTTTCAATCGGTTATTTTTGCAATTGGCTTTTTTGCATGACGGAGTAAATAGTGGCGGCTACCGTGTTCGCTCCCAACCTGATGGTAATCAAGAAGCTACCAAGAAGTCTTCCAAAAAACCAACCAGAAGGGGTCAAGAAACCAGCGACAAGGAATCCTGCTTCTCATTTCCTGGCGATTTGCAGCGTGCAGACGAAAAAGGCTTTCATCGTATGTGTAGCAAGGCGGTCATTGCTCATCTAGCAGCAAATTTCGAAGGAGAATATTTGGGTGGTGCTATTCTGGTGTACCTTGGATTCCACGTCTGTTGGTCAACCTGAGATCATCGGCGTTTCTCAAGAGAGTACAAGAATTTCGTCACATTAACACGGAAGTGATTGGCTGCCGTGTTGATTCACATTTTTGGTCAATTGGCTTGGTGTAGGAAAAGAAGAAGAGGCACATGCATTGCGGCTTCATTTCACTAGTGGTCACCGAGGTGTTTTACGGCAGTGTACTATTAATGAATTGCCTCGTGGCAGATTTGGTCATGAAGCGTTGCGCCTGGTGAACACTTTTCAAGTACGGATATAGATGGTGAAGTCGGCCTAATTTGATTGGACTAAGGGCGATAAAGGTATCGTGCCAACTTAAGAAGGAACAAAGAAGTATTGATTTTTCGGTATGGCATTTACTTTGTATATTACTTTTGCAATATATTCGGAAAGGTGGTAGTAAATTTGGGTTTCAAAAGAAAAAAAAGATATCTAAAATAGCTATACACACATATATAGATTTACACAATACAAATAAATAAAATAACACAAATTTTTACCTTCATTTATTAACTTTGACCTTATTACTCAAATAATAATTTTAACGGTATTAAGCAAATACTTTATAAATTGTTGTTCTTTCACTGTTCCCGTACAATTGTTATGTAATAATTTAAACGAAATTTCCTTTTTTATTTGTTCTAATTTTATTATAAAATATTGGCTTAAATTTTTTTTATTTGCAAAATAATTTTCTGGTTGTTTTCCCATAACTTATTCGTAATTATAATTGGACACGATATTTGTTGATACCACTTGTGAGTAAAACGAAGCGAAATTGGTACCAATACGAGACGTTTTGCAAATCAGTTAGCATACGGAAGTATCCCTACCGGGGAAATTGTGAATGTTTTTATGTTGAAACTGTAAATGTATTGAGCTATGATGACATTGTTCTAAGCGTGTCCCATTGAATATTGATATTACCTATTGGTGTTTCTAGTATTTTGTTAATGTGTCTGAAATAAAAGAAAACAATTTTTAAGTTATTAAGAATGAACTCAAGTTGTTAGATTTTTTCTTGGGAATGGTTGGGACGGATGACTTCCTTTTCAGGGTGTGACGCGTCGCAGACGATGATCGGAAAAGGATGATGGCGGAATTCAAGTTACATAGTCACAGGTGAGTGGTGAACCAGCCTCGGTAAGCCCCGGCCACACACCCCACGACCCCTCCGGCGAGCTAGACAACTCCGTGTGGCCGGCGTAGGAGTTCCGGATTTTCTTTTTATTTCTTATGTATGGTGTTGGCTCCTTGGCCATGCTCTTCCGGGCTTTTGGCTAAGGGGGTAACACCTCGCATAAGTGGCGCCCAC
>CATLJY010000306.1:0-23875 GCA_949987705.1 Thereva unica | reverse complement strand
TATAAGATAATTTCATAATTTGCAAGATTTTTGCTCTGGAGAGTTTGTTAGTTGGGATTACTCAATTGAATATGCGGAAAGTATAAATATTAATTTTTTTCAGATAATACCCAACTAACAAACTCTCCAGAGAAAAACTCTTGGAAATTGTGAAATTATCTCATAAGACTCTCTTAACACTCTTCGATACCCTCAAGAAGATAGCTCTTGTAATAAGAATTAAATTAACATTCATAGTAGTATTATTATGAGATAATAAGTCTACTAGAGTTACTAAGCCTTTCATTCTCATAATGAGATAATGTTTATACTCTTATATTGAGTGCAAGAAAACCTCTATTCTTATTGTGTCTTTTTTATTAAAGCTTTACTCTCAAAGGCTTTAACTGTCAAAAAATGTCCTTATGAGTGTTATGACACTTATAAGAAAGTTCTTACAAGACTTCAAGTATATCCCTTCTTATATAAATGCTCTTATGAGACGAAAAATGTTAAAACATTTATAAGAAGACTTTTATTAGTGCAAAAAGACTACCATCTCATAACCAGAACTTTGTTCTTATAAAAAAACGTAAACCATCGAGCGGCCATACTTTCGTTTAATATAGAATTTTATACTGAAACGAAATTCCACAAATCAAGCTAATTTACCTAATTGAATATGCGCAAAGTATACAAAGTTATTTCTTTCAGATGATAAATCAATTTAAAATAAATTATTGAGCGATACTAAAGCTTTTATTTTTTTCTTAAGAAATAAAATTTCAAAAAATATGTTAAAGTTTGATTATTTTTAAGGCGCTTTGATTTTTATCGAGGTAGAATGGTTGTTATTATCGGTAAAGTTTCAATCGCAATAAAATTGCGACTAATATTTTCGTTAAAAATCGAATTCTAAAGTTTATTATCATACATAATAAATATTAAATTCTTAAGTGTTATATTTTTCGAATAGATTTTTATGACAGTTATTTAGAGCAAATAACTCTCATAAAAATTATTTTATTCTAAACAACATCGCCTTTTCATATATTGCTCCCTTTCTAACAGTTCTGTTAAGGAGAGTATAGCTCTTACAGCGCCCTTATAGTTACCCTTGCAAAGAGAGCTAAGGTATTTTTATAAGACTAAAATAACTCTCATAATTGTGCCATTTAATTCTGACAACGCACTCATAAAGAACTTGTAGTGTTTTACAAGTGTAAGTTATGAGAGGGGTACTCTCTTGAAAAAGTCGAATATCCTCTCATAAGACACTAGTAGAGTCTCATGAGACGAAATTTGTTACTTGGGCAGGTCAAGGATATGTGTGGACCGATCTTAAGTGAACCACATTCAGGTTTTTATTTAGTGATGATAAAAGTGTCTTGTTCTTGCAGGGGACCTATCCGTCTGCAAGATCAAGCGTTTCATAGGCACCGCTTACATTACAAGATTGTGTGTTCAATCATGCCCCACGTTATAATATATACATGCCATGGTAACGTGATGTATAAATTTTATTTTCTAACTAGCATAAAACCCGCGTGCCTTGCAACGCCTTTAAATAAAAACTGTTTATTATGTGCAATGTTTTCCTTCATAAAAAAAACAAAAAAGTCAGCTGTTATTATCCCTAAAAGGGTTTATTATAGTGCATTTTTTAATAAATATGGTAAACAAATTGCTGCGTATATCACCTCTGCTCAACAAATCTGCAAGTTTTGAAGCAGAGATTGGCATGTTTATGTCATCAAGAGAAGTGACATTTTAGGTTTTGACGAACGTTCGTTAAGTTTGTTCGCCTATTTACGTGGGTGCAAGAAATTATGAAGCAGTCACAAATGAATATTAAATAAAGTGAATTTCGAGTCATTCATTTCTACGTGATTATAGGGATGCACTGTCAAAATTTCAGCCCTTCAGCTTCAGAGGTTTGGGTTAACCCCATTTCACCCCCTTCGGGGATGAATTTCGAGTAATCGCCTCTTGGTGGATGTCCACGTCATTATAGGGATGCACTGTCGAAATTTCAACCCTATAGCTCCAGTAGTTAGGTAACCCCATTTCACTGCGTTAGGGGATGAATTTCGAAAAATCGCTTCTTAGTGAATGTCCACGTCATTATAGAGATGCGCTGTCAAAATTAAAGCCCTTCAGCTCCAGCGGTTTGGGTTAACCCCATTTAACCCCCTTAGGGGATAAATTTCAAAAAATCGCTCCTAAGTGGATGTCCACGTCATTATAGGGATGCACGGTCAAAATTAAAGCCCTTCAGCTTCAGCGGTGGGGTTAACCCCATTTCACCCCCTTAGGGGATGACTTTCGAAAAATCGCTTTTTAGTGGATGTCCACGTCATTAAAGGGATGCACTGTCAAAATTTCAGCCCTATAGCTCCAGCCGTTTGGGTAAACCCCATTTCTCCCCCCCCCCCCGTTAAGGGATGAATTTCGAAAAATTGCTTTTTAGTGGATGTCCACATCATTATAGGGATGCACTGTCAAAATTTCAGCCCTATAGCTCCAGCGGTTTGGGTAAACCCCATTTTACTCCCGTAGGGGATGAATTTCGAAAATCGCTGTAATAGTGGATGACCATGCCATTATAGGGATGCACTGTCAAAATTACAGCCTTATAGCTTTAGCGGTGTGGAAAAACCCCATTTCACCCCCTTAGGGGATGAATTTCGAAAAATCGCTTCTTAGTGGATGTCCACGTCATTAAAGGGATGCACTGTCAAAATTTCAGCCATATAGCTCCAGCCGTTTGGGTAAACCCCATTCCCCCCCGTTAAGGGATGAATTTCAAAAAATCGCTCCTAAGTGGATGTCCACATCATTATAGGGATGCACTGTCAAAATTTCAGCCCTATAGCTCCAGCGGTTTGGGTAAACCCCATTTTACTCCCTTAGGGGATGAATTTCGAAAAATCGCTTTAATAGTAGATGACCACGCCATTATAGGGATGCACTGTCAAAATTACAGCCTTATAGCTTTAGCGGTGTGGAAAAACCCCACTTCACCCCCTTAGGGGATGAATTTCGAAAAATCGCTTCTTAGTGGATGTCCACGTCATTAAAGGGATGCACTGTCAAAATTTCAGCCATATAGCTCCAGCCGTTTGGGTAAACCCCATTCCCCCCCCGTTAAGGGATGAATTTCAAAAAATCGCTCCTAAGTGGATGTCCACATCATTATAGGGATGCACTGTCAAAATTTCAGCCCTATAGCTCCAGCGGTTTGGGTAAACCCCATTTTACTCCCTTAGGGGATGAATTTCGAAAAATCGCTTTAATAGTAGATGACCACGCCATTATAGGGATGCACTGTCAAAATTACAGCCCTATAGCTTTAGCGGTTTGGAAAAACCCCATTTCACCCCCTTAGGGGATGAATTTCGAAAAATCGCTTTAATAGTGGATGTCCACGTCATTAAAGGGATGCACTGTCCAAATTTCAGCCATATAGCTCCAGCCGTTTGGGTAAACCCCATTCCCCCCCGTTAAGGGATGAATTTCAAAAAATCGCTCCTAAGTGGATGTCCACATCATTATAGGGATGCACTGTCAAAATTTCAGCCCTATAGCTCCAGCGGTTTGGGTAAACCCCATTTCACCCCCTTAGGGGATGAATTTCGTAAAATCGCTTCTTAGGGGATGTCCACGTCATTAAAGGGATGCACTGTCAAAATTTCAGCCTTATAGCTCCAGCGGTTCTGAGTTGACCCTATTTCACCCCCTTAGGGGATGAATTTCGAAAAATCGCAAGGTATGCACTGTCAAAAATTTCAGCCCTTTAGCTCTAGCGGTTTAGGTTGTGCGTTGTCTGTCAGTCAGTTACTTTTTATACAATAGAAAAAAAGTAAAGAAAAAAAATCCCCTTACAACTTATTGAACCCCATTTCACCCCCTTCAACCCTTTTTTCTCCAAAAAAAAGTAGCCTATGTCCGTCTCTAAGGTCTATACTATGTCTGTTGCAAATTTCATCAAAATCGGTCCAGCGGTTTAGGCGTGAAAGCGTAACATACAGACAGACAGACAGACAGACAGACAGACAGACAGACAGACAGACAGAGTTACTTTCGCATTTATAATATTAGTAAGGATTAAAAATTACCTTTACTTCCTTATATGATGCTACCTTGGCGGCGGCCATAAACACGCGCACGCAGGCAGCCAAATATACTCAGGTCCGCCCCTGAGGTCAGCCATTAGATTCACACCTTCCACCTAGGCAAAAGATCGGTACAAGATTGTTTTAGAGAAAAGGCAGTGCTTCGCTCTGAAGGCATTGAGTTCAACGTGGCTATTGTCGTATCGGGTGAAGAAAAATTTGAGGTGTTAGTTAATCGGCATTGGATTTGCTTCCTGGTGACACCTCCTCATTACAAATGATTGAGGATTTGTGGAAGAGTTAAAATTCTTGTTAGTGGAAGTTACCAAACACTCAGGGCGAAGGGAAGGGTTTTTTTGGGGTCAACCGCCCGGGTTTTTTGCTTATAGCTCGGAAACTATCAACTAAACCTCGCTATTTCTTACAAATTCCACTATTTAGGTTTATTTCATACCATTCGGGGTCAGGAAAGAAAAAAAATCGAGCCTGCGCAGAGCTTTTCCCCCCACTAAACAACCAGACTTGAACGATAGAAAATTCGAGTATGTTATCGATGGAAGGTTTTTGCTACATCGGCTCAAATGGCACCACGGCCAAACTTATGCAGAAAAGTACCACATGTTAAGTCAAACAACAAATCAAATGCGTTGTCATTTTCAATGGCTTTCCTCACGAAGCTAGTGAAAACCTCAAGCAAACTCCAAAAACAAGAGCCGGCCTATATCTATTAATGTGCCTTGGGCATCACTACGACCCACCAGAAAGCAGCACTGGTTTTCCGGTCATACCAAAGAAAGGAGTGGTCTCGAAGGGTTGTCGATAACGTCCAGCCGCGATAGTAAGACAGCACTGACATAGACAATAATCACTCCATAGATTTTCGACCTGTAGGATACTGATCCAAGTCAACAGCAAGCTTCTAGACACACATAAGGTATGATATCTTGGCATAGGAAGATAAAGCTGTACATCGCCTGCATGCATATCAATGGGCTCTAGGGCACTTTGCAAAAGTTTAAGAGCAGAAAGAGAAAAAATGCTTCTGAGGCAAGTTTTGGCAGAAGCAGATGTCATGTTTATCAAGTGAGTTGCGGATATCAGAAGTGACTATAGGGGTCGTCCATAAATTACGTGAGGTGATTTTTGCGATTTTTCGACCCCCCCTCCCCCCTTGGTGAGATATAGTGAGATTTGTCCCGACCCCCTCCCCCCCCCGTTAATCTCACGTGAGATTTTTCAAATTTTATAAAATCCATAGTATTTACATTAAAAATACGAAATTACGGTCGTAGCCACAGAGTTTGAATGTAGAACTGCAGGAAAGGCCCTCGCGTATAAAATCCGTGTACGTAACCGTAGTGAAATCTAGTGAAAGGTGTGTAAAAAGTTCATCTGTGTGAATGGGAGGGGGTTTGGGTACAAGATTTTATTTGAGATAATTGATAATGCGAACTGCTTGCCCTCCTCGCTTTTCTGCTTGTGGTGGACACACAACTACCAAAACGTGAGCACTCACCCAACCTTTCATTACGCTAAAATTCGGCATGTGCTTTCTTGTAGCACTAAATTCTAATGGCCTTTTCGCGGTTCAGCATTACTTGGCTCGTACTCTGCAGCATTCGACGAGTCCCGCGTTTGACTAGCCTTTAGAGGCTAAACAATCGAGTAATTTTTTTGTGTGTCCTACCTTACCCACATCTTAAGGGCCCAATTTACACACAGTTCACCGGCAGGCCGTGGCCTGAAAGTTTTAGCCTTGAGGCCAAGTATTACCATACAATCACCGGCCGCCAACTGTATTGCCTGAAGTTCAAGAATGCCTACAGCTCAAGAAAGCTGACAAAAATCGGATTTATCGTCAGTTCGGGCCTGAAGATCTGAGCTTCTATTCACTCTCGAGCCGTGAATTGAGGGGAAGAATTCACGCTGTATCCACTCGTAACAGAAAGCAAGGCGCGAGCTAAGCGTGAAAACCATCCACACTCGCGTTCGCGCTTGTTTGCGGGTGTTCACGACGCGACGTGAGGCTGGAGCCGCCTTGTACTAGCATAATTTTTTTTTTTTTTTTATGTGACAGTGCTAAGCTCAGGAGTCACCCTTTGTACTACTAGTCCGTCATGTCATTTGTCACGTCATGGTGCAATGTCTAGCAGTAAGCTTAGTACGGGGAGGGGAGGGGGGTATAGGTTAAGGGTTAAAAGGAACGGGGGGTATTGAAGAAGGTGGTGATGAACCCTGCGTTTGAACTCTTGGATGTTGTAGGAGCTCGGAAATACTGACTGCGAGAGGTTATTCCACAGTCGAGTTGTTCTATTAACGAACGAATTCATATCTTGTTGAGTGCGTGAAAGGGGTAGTTGCAGGTGAAGGGAATGAGACGAGTGGGCTAATCTGGTGTTGCGGGTATAGGATTGCCGTGGAGGCAGGAGAGCGTTTAACTCGGAGGAACAGTCACTATGATAGTAGCGATAAAATTTTGTCAGTGCTGCTACATTCCTACGGTGGCTCAGGGGGTCGATGGTGGAGCAAGCGGTATCGTCATTAATTAACTTAAGGGCCCTTTTTTGGACCTTATCTAACCATGCTAAGGTGGTTATTGGAGCACCGCCCCAAACGAGGGAGTTATATTCGAGAAGAGGCCGAATGTAGGATTTATAAATAACAGCACGGGCCGATGGCTGGAGGAGGAACCTGCACCTCTTAAGAAATCCCAAACACTGGGATGCTTGTTTGGCGATTTGGAATATGTGATCATTCCAACGCAAGTCTTTGGCTAATGTCACGCCTAAGATGTGGAGGGATGGGTCGGCCTTTAGTTCAACGTCATCCACTGTCAAGGATGGTGAGGTGTTGAACTTCTTTTTTGAGATAAGACAGTACTTGGTTTTGGAGGGGTTGAATTTGACACGATTCTTCTCTCCCCAATCTAGAATTAGTTTGATGTCTTTTGAGTTGAACATTAGTTCACGATCATCAAGACAGGATCTGGCATGTGTCTGTCTTGTATCGAAGCTGTACGAGTAACGTAGAGTACCGTCGTCAGCGAAGCTGAGAAGTGGGTTGGAGGGGATTGAAAGTAGGTCATTTATAAAGATGAGAAAAAGGGCCGGTGATAAAATTGACCCCTGAGGGACCCCCGCAGAGATGGGGTGAGATTCAGATTTGACGCCATCCAATAATACCTTAATTGAACGGCCGGAAAGGAAACTCTCAACCCACTTATAGAGAAGCGAGTCTATTCCAATAGCTTGGAGTTTAGCTAACAAGGCTGAGTGCCATACTCTATCAAAAGCCTTGGAGATATCCAAAGCAACCAAACTAGATTCACCAGATCCATGCAAACTTCGGTTGAGGTGTTCTGTAAGGCAAACTAAAAGATCACCAGTGGATCTTTTTTGTCGGAAGCCGTATTGTTTGTCGTTTATAAGTTGGTTGGATTCCAGATATCCCATTAGCTTTTTGTTAATTATCGTCTCCATGGTTTTGGAGAGGATTGAAGTGATTGCTATTGGGCGGTAGTTGGAGGGAAGGCTGGAGTTACCTTTTTTCGGTATTGGCTGTACATGAGCAAGTTTCCAAGAGTCTGGATAAACTCCGGAAGAGTATGATAGGGCAAAAAGTTTGCGCAGAGGTTTAGCCAAAGGTGAGGCGCATTGTTTTAAGACGATAGGGGGTATATTATCGGGTCCAGTGGATTTGTTGACATCGAGCTCCTTGAGGCATCTGTACACCTCACGAGTCCTGAAGAAAACCCTGTCCATTAAATGAGCGCTGTGCTCGAGGACCGGGGGTAGCGTATCGTTTTGGGGTAGAGAAGAATTTGAAGCAAACAGAGATGCTAATAAATCGGCCTTGGATTTTCTGTCTGTTATCACCTTTCCATCGTGGATAAATGAAGGAGTTGTGGAGGTGGTGAAATTCTTCTTGATGGAACTTACCAAGGACCAGAAGTTTTTGCTACCAGAGGTTGCATTAAGGAGTTTACTTCTCAACTTGCTGTCAAATAAATTTTTGACATTCCTGATGGTGACTTTACAGGAATTTCTCAATTTGATATACTCTGCACGGAGCGATTCACTCGGGGAGCTCTTGAAAGCTCGAAAGGCGGCTTCTTTATTTCTGATTGCATTCATACACTCCTGATTAAACCATCTGTTGGGCCTAGCCTTCACAGATTTAGTAGAATGAGGAATGAACAAATGCATTCCTGCCTGTATGATTCTAGTGATACTGATAGCGGCAGAGTTGACGTTTTTATTACGGAAACACTGGTTCCAGTCAGTAGATTGGAAAAAATTAGTAAGCCCCAGCCAATTGGCCTTCCCATAATGCCATACAGTTCTTCTGACTGGTTTGGCGCGATAAAATAGTGGGCGCCACTTGTGCGAGGTATTACCCCCTTAGCCACAAGCCCGGAAGAGCATGACCAAGGAGCCAATACCATACATAAGAAATGAAAAGAAAATCCGGAACTCCTACGCCGGCCACACGGAGTTATCTAGCTCGCCGGAGGGGTCGTGGGGTGTGTGGCCGGGACTTACCGCGGCTGGTTCACCACTTACCTGTGTCTGTGCAACTTTAACTTCCGTCCGTCACTCTCCGGTCATCGCCTGTGCCGCGTCTAACCCTGAAAAGGAATGACCAACCTCCCCCTCAACCATTCCACAAGAAAAAAATTTTAACGCCGGGACATTTTAATAGTTACTATGCTTTAATATATTTATAACCATCAACATACACGTTATATTTGAACCTTAACAACAACGTCACGGATTAGTTGCCCGTGCCAAATATTAACAATTACCTGATCCAATTACAAACATAAGTGGTACGTTACTTTTAGGGAACATTGTAGGAATGACAACAATAAGGCGCGCAGTATTGGCCAATACTCCTCGCTTTATACAAACGAGATCACGATCAACAGAATCCCTGATAAGAACGACAAATTTCCCGGTACCACCAAAGAACAAACTATATCCGACAAGGAGCAACACACATTCACAAATACTTATCAAAGATATAAAAGTAATACTAAGTAATACTAACTACTATTAAAATTATTATTTTAGAATAAATTATTTCTTGGTTTTTTGTTTTTTTTTAAGTTAAAGCAAAAAAAAAGGCAAATTTTTTGTAATTCTATTTTGTGTCTTGTTGTTCGGGTAGATTTTTTTTTGCTATCCCTGACCCATCTGGGGGGTGGATGCACTATAGATATTGATTAATTACCTGAAGTTCCTCCCTTTATACTAGGGTCGCCTGTTTGAGAAATATCATCTAATTTTACGCCAATTGTTTCCTCTATTTAAACCAGATTTGAGTAATTTTGGATATAATTCGGTCTGTTCTCCAGACCCCCTCGTTCTTCTGCTTTCAAACCTGTTCCTTCGTCCACCAAATCTCCGTTGCCTTCCGCATCTATACACGTTTTTCACCTTTCTTCGGAAATTCTGGTGACAGATAAACGAAAAGTATTATAAACACGGGGTATTGCCCCTTAACTACATAAAACAGTTTGTACAGATTAACACCAATCCGCACATTGCCCTGGGCAAAAAAAACAATTTTTTTTTTTTATTGCTGGTATCCCCTTCGGTACCTCTCCAAACTCCTATTTCCTAAAATAGTCCTGATTGTTGCTACTTCGGAAAAGAAATTGTTATTTTCTTCCAATGAACTGAATACTGCGGGTTTCTTTTTCCTTCCAGCCAGTGGTATGTGTGCAAAAACGGACCAAATCTCCTCACGTCCTAGTTCGAAACTTCTTTTCTTTCCTCTCCAAGTGGGTTTAGGGATTTGAATAGAACTAACGACTCATTTAAATTAAATAATAATCCGACTACTTAATTCTTTTAATAATAACTATTTTTTTGTGAACTTTCTGAACTAAAAGCAAAATTGCTGACCAAAATGACTGTTTTGTCCTGAGCCCACATTTTTTCTCCCAAAACAAAACTCCTTTCATCATTAATTTTTTTCCTCGCCTATTCTGTCTTTAAAATTTTCCTGTTCCCACAAAGTGATTTTCCCCAAAATTTCCCTTTACAAGGTGATTCCCAAAATAAATTTCCCAACCCAAATAAATGATAATTCCGACCGTTACAGCCTTGAAGCTTTCGTTGAGACCATGAACATTTTTGCGCTTGAATTAATAACCTGCTATGTTAAGCAGTCGTTTTCCCCTGTGTGTCTGTAGAGAATCATGATTTCATCTGCATGCCACGGCCTGTCTGGCGGGTACCTGAAGTATCATCCCTCAGTTAGACTGAGTCAAGCTTAAGGCCCCCATACACGGTCAAATTGGATGTACATCGAAAGGCGGATGTACAACCGAAACTATCGATTGTGGGCCGGTCGGCCGATCAAAATACGTTGGGCTTATGGGTTTGATGAAAATATGGTTGTACATCCAATTTGACCGTGTATGAGGGCCTTTAGTCGTGCTGGTCGACCGCGTCTTACAGGCCACTGCCTACCGGCGGCCTGTAAAGGTCCTCATACACGGTCAAATTGGATGTACAACCATATTTTCATCAAACCCATAAGCCCAACGTATTTTGATCGGCCGACCGGCCCACAATCGATAGTTTTGGTTGTACATCCGCCTTTCGATGTACATCCAATTTGACCGTGTATGGGGGCCTTAAGTGAATGGAGGTCTTTAGTGGAGAAACATGTTTGACTTAATTTAACCCAGTTTTCTCGGCATTTTACACTGCTTCTTAAAAACAAAAAAAATTACGTGATATTTGCCGAGACCCCCCCTCTCCCCCACGTGAGATTTGGTGAGATTCGGCTCGACCCCCTCCCTCCCCTAAACGCCTCACGTAATTTATGGACGACCCCATACCCCAGCGGGAAAAAGAAATAATTCAGAATTAATTTAGAACTAGTTCTCGAACAAACCGACTAATTCAATTTGTATTATTTTGTATGAAACGAATGAATTACTTTTACACGGCGATTGCATAGGGTGGAATAAATTAATTCGCTCTGCATTACAAAGTAATCAATTCTGAATTAGTTCAAAGTATCGTATTCTGAATTAGTTTGAAAATATTGTATTCTGATTTTCAAAACACGTCATAAACTTTTTCATTAGCTAAAAATAGAATACAAAAGGGGCAATAAAATAAAAGGCACTTCAAGAAAAAGGGTAAAAAGGTTTCTTTATACCTCTCAAGTGCAAACTAATTTCTTTGGAATGTTTTCCGAACTCATTCAAATCGAATCAGTTCGGTTATTCCCGCTGGGGAAGCGCAGTTTCGCTGTGATGTTTGCGAAAGCCAGATTGCCATGCATTTATAAGTTTGAGACACTCACAACACGCAATTATTTGAGTAGCTGTCAGCTTTTTAAGGACCTTTGCCAGAAATGGAAGAATACTGATAGGTCGAAAATCTGGTAGGAGAAGGGCACTTTGAAATGGGTATGATTAAAGCATGCTTCCAAGTCGAGGGAAACTTTGATACTGTGAGGCAGAAGTTGAGAATGTAAGTTAAAATAGACAATAGACCAGGTATGAGCATTTTGAGGAACCTAGGCGAAATGTAACCGCTACCAGTCGCATTGGATTTGATTGAGCTTCAGAGCAGGATTACTAAGTTGACCTAGCAAAGCCAACAAAGAAAGCTAGAACCATTGCCAAGCATTGATAACCGCTTACAGAAGTATGAAAAACTCATCGAAGAACTATTGTAAGGCTGATCAGTAGTTTAAGTGCATCTTTTCAACAAAAACGATCTTAAAGGCCTACCTGAGTTATATTTGTTACAGAAATGAATTCGATGTCCCTGTTGATCGAATTGGACACATGGCCTAGCGATTATGAAGCCTACGTGAAGCGGTGGTTTTTGTTGCATTATGGAAGATGTAAGAGTAGCACAAAAAAACCAGGAAAGCTGTTGTAAAGGGATTGGGAGATACTTTATAAATAGTAGAACAAGAGCGGATGATAGGATTGAGATTAATAATAGAATCAATTCAATACTACAGTCACTGAATGGCCGGAAGAAAGTTAAAGTCATCCTTTTCTGGTTTCGAAATTTGAATTTAATTCTTAAGGTCACGATCTGATCACTAAATGAGGTGAAATCCATTACCTTGTTCCTTCCTTAGAGTATCAGAGTGTCAATTGTGTAAATTTTGCATCCATTGGGATTGACTGTTATAGTAATATTTTTTAGAAGAAATCTGAAATATCTTAATACTGTAAATGGCGTAGAAACATTTCCATAATTTTAAATGCATCTTCCGATTTCTGTTCGAATCAATTCCATTTCTTAGTAAATTAAGTTTCCCCAAAAGCTTAATTTAACAAAATCCCACGATCGTCAGACTTCCACCGAGACATTTGCATAAAATTCATCGACCTTAACGATTCTCTCTGAAAAGAACAAAACTAAAAAAATATCGCTTAATCAAGTGCATGTAATAAATTCGGTTTAATTTTTCATTCTTCGTAATCTTTTCCTTACCCTTTAATACACTCTGAGAACTTTCTTCTCCCCAACAATCAATCCAGCTCTATTCTTCTTGCCACCTTTTAACCCAATCACTTCAGTCCTAATGTCATAAGCTAGCTATACTATGCAGCATCCTTCCTTTGGGCGGAACCGCTTAAGCATCGCTGATTGAGTAAATTTAAAGTCATTTCCTATTCATTCGTTCTGAGACCAATTGAAGAATCTTCATTTCGAAAATGTGCGAGTTAAATCAAACTATCGCCATTTTTCCTCCATTCATAGCCCCTCCACCCGCAATCCCATTTCTGAAAATTGTAAGAAGTTCGTCTTGCATTTCGATTTTATCCTTTTCGTCCTTGGACGTGATAAACGGAATGCATTAGAACTCACCAGACATGGAGAATGGGAATAATTTTTTTCTGGTGCCCCCACCTACTACTAGCACTAAGCTGCCAGGGATGAGACCGGAAATTGAAAGATGAGGAGCAGAAATCATGGACATCGATAGACGATAAATCCTTGAAAGATTTTCCGATTCAGTTCAATTCGAAACGATAAATATCGGCCACGAATATCGAATCCGATGGCTTGGACATAACTTTGCAGGTGGTTATGGAATGGGCGAGGACGTTCCGAAGACATCACTAACTTATGGAAATCCTTTCTTCGATATATTCATTACAGGACTCGTACACCCTTGTCACATCCGGCGGAACAAGCTAGCATTCATCGTTGGTGCATAGGAGCATTTGTAAATGCGCTTTCACCAATACCACACTGATCGAACTGATTCAGTCTACTTCGGTATTGTCCTTCGGTATTCATGTAAGCGCTTTTGTCGTACCAAGATGTGGTGATAAACGTGCGTTTTGAATGTACCCAACTAAATCGATTGAGTTTAGTAAAGTGTATCGGCACCTTTCAATAGACCCTGGGGGTGGTGGTGGTTGCATGGGGATGGGGTATTCAATTGCTTCCGTTCATTTTGTTGTTATTCCAATGTATGACAGCTAATCCCACTCCCCCTAGATTGGGTATCGGTATAAGTGACACAGGAAACACACACACATCCTGCAATTGATTGTTACCGTAGCCATTGCTAGCCCTATATGCATCATCACAATCGATAAATTTGATTAATATTGTTTGTCACCTTTTATCGATCTCAAGCTTAATGCTGGGCAATAAATGGTTGGGTTTTTTGTGTCCAGCTTTGATTGGTTTCGTTTCGTGTGAATTTTTATTAAATATACGAGGATTTCTGTTGGATTTTCAGGTAACAGTTGCGGTGATACAATGGGAATAAATTGCGTTCAAGTAAGCGTAATTAAATGTAAAACCACAACAGTGTACGTTTACGCGCCTACGTTTATTTTAATTAATATCGTTCCGAAGAGCTATGATACATAAGCAAAACAACTAGGATTAAATTTTGATAATTACGGAATGCACGTCACTAGATAGCAGACACCATATCCAAATTTTAATTACTTCTAGGCCTGCTGGTATTATAATGGATGCAAAACTTCGATTTTTGATTAAAAGACCACATTGACTTGCCTCCTAAATCCTCCTGACAAAGCATGTAGGTAGTTAGTAGATATAGGAGCTGCAGTCCCATCCAACCTAGTGGCTGGAACGTAGTTAGTGCTGAGGTACTCCGTTTTAAAGCATCGATCGCGACAAACTTTTGCGTTAGAAAAACAATGGGCTAGGAAATATTTTAGATCCCGCCAGTAACAATCAGGTACCAGATGAAATCTCCTATCTTTAGTTTTGAAATCTTCCCTAAATGCTCTAAGAGGACGTTTTCAAGTTCACGCACGGCGTATGATGTTGGCCTGATTAGAACAGCCACAGAAAACGTTTTCGATTGTCTCACCATCTTCTTGCCTCTGTGCTGAAACTCGAGTCGTCATTCGTGACAAGTCGTTTGAGCTGAAGAAAGTGACGTTTCAGTCGAATTTCGACTTCATTTAGCACTTCCATTCTAGGCCCCTGTGTTGAAAGACTGAAACGACACTTTCTTCATCTCAAACGACTTGTCACGAATCACGAGTCGACTTTCAGCGCAGGGGCCTCTCTTTTTCCACAGCTACAGCAGGGGGTGTTGTACGGAATTCTCAACCTGGCCAGATTTCCAATTGGCCAGTGTCCTATAACTATCGCTAGGAGTTTGACCATGTTCTTTCGAGGCAAATCCCAAAAGTCGCTTGATCTGTAATTGCTATACAAGATCAAGTCTTCTTAGTTTTGTTGCATGATAGTAAGCTCCTCTATCTGAAGCCATCTAATGACATATAGTATATGGAGGCATAGCCGGCGGGTAATGTGAGTATAGTGGGTAGCAGTACCCTCCCGGAAAATTTTAGGGTAACCACGCGGTGACAAGATCTTTTTATTTTTCAAATTGTACTGTTATTGACTAGTTCACTTAAAGCTTCACTATATACAATTTACATAAAATCCAGTATTCCTAGAAGATATGTATTTAAATAATGGCCATGATTAACCCCCTATTCTAAAATTGTGACCAGGCAGAAGTCACAAGGTTTGGCGACTCGTGCTTACTTTTAATATACTTCCTATTTTGGTTTCTATGTGCTAGTTGACAGAACTTACGTCTACTTAAGTTTTACTTCGTTTTTACGTTACTTTTCATTTAATATAGACTAGGGTGCGCCTTATTATATGAAAACTTTTCTTTTGTTTAATTTTAAAAGTCCCAACCTGTTATTTTGTTCCTTTTCCTCTCTCAAAATTTTATCGGATAATATTTAGAGGTCGCTACCGGCAACCAGATATTACAGGGTGCTCCCTTAAATTATGGAGTAAAATAATGCGACCTATAAATACTTTACTTTTAAAAAGTACAAAACTACAACTTCAGTAAAACTTCAGTAAAAAACAAATACAAATATTAAGCTACCATACCAATATAGTGGCAAGAAGTTAACCAAGGTTGATTTCTTCCTGTCAGGATATTTCTTCCTATAATCTTTAGCTACCAATAGTAAGAACTTCTTATGTTCTTCGTTGTTGGTGTGTAGCTTATTGTACTCATCCATAAGCTTTACTCCTCGCTGATATCAATATCGCATCCCACTCTCTTGTTGCGTACTCCCAGTTTCACTTCATTGTAGGCCTGGTCCTCGGGCCACTCTTCCACATCATTCGTCAAGAAGTCCAACAAAATCCTGTGATATTAAAGAACCGGCAGGAATTTGAGCTAACGAAATCCTCCAACCCCCTTTGACTGGATATTAGCAATGCCCACAGTTATTCACTTTAAGGGATTATCTATTTCTTCAGTATGAAGACTCTCGGGGAAAAACCAACTTAGTCCAAAATATAACAAGGGTGGACATGTTTGTTTTTTCCCTCATTCCCATGGACTCAGTTGGTTCTTCCCCGAGCCCGTTCATTTTGTCAGGACTACGTTGGTTTTTCCCCATAGTTAATACCTTGAATTGTAGAACACCTTAGCAGCTAATAGATGGAGCTGAATTCTCTGATTTTTGAAAAAGTGGACTAAGTTGGTTTTTCCCCGAGGGTCTTCAGTTGTTAGGGTGCGAACCATCTTCCTCTATGTTTCATTGAAGACTTCGTCACAAGTTCTTCCGACAAGTACCAGAGGTGTCCAACGAATTTTTGAAGAGCAACCCTTGGTTTTTCAGCAGCTCAAGATCGTTTCGTATAGCAGACGTAGAATGGGGCGCAGTCACCCAAACCCTAACGTACAGCCTGACAACAAAGAGGCAAATGTCAAGTTCTCCGCGTTCTTCCCTCTTTGTTAGCTTGAACTGACTCCTGAACCTCCATATCAGAAGTTCTTTGTAACCACCTCGAGGTTGGAACCCTATTATCTGAAATTTGGAAAAAAGAATCATTTCGGCAGAGACTTCAATAACTGCGGCTGTGGCAACTTCATTGAACAAAGCTGTTTGGTGTTTTTTTTGCGGTCGATTCTAGTCCAGCATTTCTTAACCGTTTAAAAATCAGAATGTCTGGGCCTATTGACGGTCCAAGTGATGTCATAACAACCGCTTCCAACATGATCTCGTACATATGGTGACTGCATGCTAACCATAGCATGTGTTTAGTAATCGGTATTTACCGTCCCCTAGTATTTTGACGATTGATAACGTCGATGAGCTCAATTCAAAACTCACCACATGCCTTTCAAAGCTCACCAGAAAGTACCGCCATGTTATTACCTGTGGTATTTTTAATATTGATGCTTTAAAGCCAAGTTTTAAAAAGAATGAAAAGAGATTGAGTAAAAGTTTCAAAGTTCTTCGGTATATTTGATCTTTACAGAGCTTCGCAAAAGACTGATTTCATATTGATCTTTACAATATTGGTTTACCGAATAAAAATTTCAGTAACGGGTTCTATAAAGAGAAATTGGAATTATTTCATTGTTACAACTACATTAATTCTAATTTTCATATTTGTGTGTAATATTTTGTAATATTTTTAACATCCTCCCGCCGGCAAAGTAGATTCCACCTCCAAAGGGTACAAATGTTGGATAGGTCTTCGGAATTTATTTCCATTATCCACTCTAATTTCGCAGGCTCGTACTTTACCGTCTCGGCCAGGGTATACCGCTTCGATCGCAGCAAGTTTCCATAAGTGTCGTTTTGTAGCGGCATCATATAGGAGAACAATATCGCCTACCTTAACGTTATCAGCAGATTGATTTTTCATATGATGTATAGATCTAAGCTGTTTAATGTATTCAGCGTTGAATCGCTTATAGAAACTGTGAGCAACCTTAAGACGATTTCTCCAGATCTGTCGTAACTCGGCCCCAGCATTCGGGGCAGGGCTTGGAAGCCCTGAGTATTTTCCTAGCAAGAAGTGGGAGGGCGTAAGAGGATTTAAGTCCGATGGGTCATCACTGATGTAGGTCAATGGTCTTGAATTAATTACGGACTCCGCTTCTATTAAGTATGTTTGCAACTCATCATTCGTTAGTGTTAATCGACCAATTGTAACTTTAAGTGTGTCCTTAACTATTCTCACTAGACGCTCCCAAAAACCGCCCCACCAAGGAGCTCGTTCTACTATATACTCCCATTGTATTTGCTTTTGCGATACAAAGCCTTGTATTTCCTCAGAATCTATAATGCTACCTAATTGCCTCAGTTCTCTCGAAGCACGTTGGAAAGTTCTGGCATTATCAGAAATTATTGTCTTCGGATATCCTCGTCTGCCAAAAAATCGCCTTAATGCGGAAATACACGATTCAGTATTCAAATTGGGTACTAACTCCAAATGGACAGCTCGAGTTACTGCACATGTAAGTAGCATAATGTATACCTTCGTCATTTGATTATCATTCGGTAAGAGTCGTACATGCAAAGGACCCGCAAAATCCACTCCAGTGGTCTCGAACGGTCTTGAAGTTTCTAATCTGTTCCTTGGCAATGGAGCAAACGGCTGCGACATAGGTTTACCTCGGAGGCGTTTGCAGATTCTGCATCGGTTAATTATAGTTTTAACTGCTTGCCTCGCTTTAATAATCCAGAATTTTTCTCTTATACGATTAAGTGTCGCGTTAACCCCTCCATGTAAAGTACGCTCGTGGGCGTCGAAAATAATGAGGTTAGTTAAACAAGAAGATTTTGGAATAATAACTGGGTTCGTCTCGCTGTATTTTAATTCAGACTCCTGCAAACGACCTGTTATACGCAGAATACCATCGTCGTCTAACTGAGGTTGAAGGGTTAATATCTTAGATGACCTGGGTACTGTCCCACCGTTCGTCAGCGATACTATCTCTTTACTGTATTCGTTGTATTGAATTGTCTTTATCCAATATTGTTCGGCTCTATTAAGTTCTTTAGCGTCAAGAAATTGGCGCTCTCTACGGCGGCATTTGAGAGAATCTACAAATCGTAAGACATAAGCTGTAACTCTCAAAAGTCGTTGATATCTGCTATAGTCCTCTACGTTTAAAATGGGCCTGATAATCTGCACATGGTTTACGACAGTCGCAGGCCAATTATCTGATGGCTCATTGAGCCATCCAAGTCGTCGAGTTGGCGAGTTTCTTCCCAGATACTCCTCTTGTAAGCATATCAGCAGGATTGCACTCCCCTGGACAATGCCTCCATTCAGATATCTTTGTCAACTTACGAATCTCATGAACTCGATGCTGTACGTAAGGCATGCGTTTTTGATGATCTTGAGATATCCAGTGTAAAGCAATACTCGAATCCGACCACAAATAAATTGATTGAAAGTTTTCGCGGATGTTTTTAAAAAGGAATTCCTTCAATCGAGCTCCGACTAGGGCGGCAGTCAACTCCAATTTGGGCAGGGTTAGCTCCTTGTTCTTATCCTCCTTCAAAGGAGCAATTCGATTGCGTGAACATAGAAACGATGTATACACAACACTTCCATTGTAAGAACTTCTTATATAAGCAACCGCTCCGTACGCAGAAGGACTCGCATCACAAAATATATGCAGCTGCACGCTAAGCCGTTCAGATGATCGATAAATGTAGCGTTCAATGACCATATCTCTCAAATGCGGTAATTGCGTCATAACATTTGTCCAAGAATTTTGGAATTCTGTAGGAAGGACTTCGTCCCACTTATAATTTTTTCTCCAGGCTTCCTGAAACATCACCTTCAAGCCAACGGTGAATGGACCTAAAATCCCTAACGGGTCATATATTCTTGCTAGCGTTTTTAAGATTGAACGTTTGGTTGCAACTGTTGACGTTAAAATATCCTTATTTAAATCGAGTTCTAACGTGTCTGAGTTCACATTCCAGATAAGCCCTAAAACTCTTTGATTTACCACATCGGTTCGTTCTTCAAATCGCCTTCGTAACTCAATATCATTGGTGTTCCACTTCCTTAAGTGCATCGAAGCTCGTTTCATTATTTCACAACTTTCACTATAAATTTTAAAGGCTTGCTTGGAATCGTTGACTGCTAACAACAAATCATCCATATAAAATGAATGTTTTAATAATTCACACGTTTCCTTAAAATCATTCGATTCATTTTTAAAATGTTCTTGTAACGTAGCACATAAAATGAAAGGACTACAAGCGACCCCGAAAGTAAGACGTGTCATTCTGTAAATACACAGCTTTGGTAGTTCCATCACATTTTCTATAGGCTTATTAAACCAAAAAAATCGGTGGGAATTCCTGTCACTTGGAGTTAAGGAAATTTGGAGAAAAGCTTTCTCAATATCTGCTACAAGAGCAATTTTCTTCAGTCGAAAATTTATTAAAATTGTTAAGATATTTGGCAGTAAATTCGGTCCTGCTAAAAGATTGTCATTGAGTGATAGATTATTACCAGAACGAGCCGAGGCATCAAAAACGATCCGCATTTTTGTTGTTGATTTGTCCTCCCTGTAGACCGGTCTGTGTGGCATATAATAAATAGCAGATCCTTTATCTACATCTTCACTTATTTTTTCAGCTATTCCCATCGATATTAATTCATTCATTCCTCTATCGTACTCTAACAATTTCTCGGGATCATATGATAGCTTGCTAACAAGCCGCTGAAAACGTTTTAATGTACTAAATTTATTACTGTCTAAAACAGGTGTCACATTTTTCCATAAAAGTTTTACTTCATACCGCTTATCCACTTTCATAATGTAATTATTGATATTTACCTCGAAATCATTTTCAGAACTTTCCCTTGAAAATACCCCAACATGTCCAGATTCCACATTCGTGTTATGTACTCGTCATCAGAAATACATGTACACAAGGAAACTGATGTAGTTATCAACGCCGAAGTGCATTCCATAATCATTTCCATAAACAGGGCCTTGTATGGTCCATCCAAATACGGTATTTGTAGCGATCAAGTCTTCATCTATGCGCTTTATCTCAGGCAGAACTAATATATGTGTGAGTAATAATCAGCGCCTATTAATGCACTGATTCCACGCTCGATACTTTCCACATTGATGAGATGATACAGCAAGTATTAGCTGAGCAAATTTCGAGCATTCTTGAGATGGAGCTGGCAGATAAGTGTCACAAATCTCAGGCACAACAAGAGCTACACTCACAAATGATCGTAAATCGTTAAATCGAGATTTAATACTAAGGACACGCGTTCAAATAATCTCGATGGCCCTTTCTGCTTACACCGAAAGGTAATATCCTAAGGTTAACTTTATCCACTACAGGTAATTTAAGTTTAGCCGCTACGCTTTCCGTGACATATGATCGTTGGCATTCCGCCGTCGAGAGTATTATACGCAAATATTTACAAGGAACTATCAGCCGCAAGGGCTTTTACGCACGCAGTTTGTAATAAAACATCTCCAGAATAATTTGAGGTGGCAGAGTATAAACTAGTTGTTGTTACCACTATTTCTTTATTATCAGCCTCTGAACTTTGATCTTTTCTATCACTCGTCAGTTTTCGGCTGTAATTTGGATCGCACATTACTGTGGCATGTTTACCATTACATTTCCTACAGCGCCTGTTATTCGGACAAGATCTGGAAACGTGACCACGTTTTGTACAACGATAACACCTCCTTTCTTTTTTCAACATTTCTTTTCGTTGACTAAGTGTATGCATTGCGTTGCATTCTTCTGTAGGATGTGTGTTTGACTGGCAGAAATAACACGGACTTATCGGTTTTTCATTAGGCGTTAGCAGACTGGCTGTCGTTAGATGTTTGCGATTTTTCTCTTTAATGTGTGGTTGGATCTGTCGCTTCGGCTGGATCTGCGCAGTTCTCTCCATTGATTCTACCTCACGTTTTACGAATTTTAATAGATCTCGCAACGATTGATCACCATAACGAGAGAGAGAAGTTTCTTGATCAGCTGTAGAAGCCGTTTCTGCATCATTAGAAGAAGATTTATCATCAACTTCCTTCCCATCTTGTGCCCTATAAAAATCAATGGTTAATTCATTTGGCATACACTTCAAAATTATTGATTTAAGCATGACCGTGTAACTCGTAGACGGAACTCCTAATGACGTCAGCGATCGCATGCTTGAAGTAATGCGGTTGTATAATTTTCGGAGACCGGCCATATCACTTCTTGCCGTTATTTGCGGCTAGTGCCATTAATTGCTGCATGACATGATCTACTCATTTTCTGGTGATCTCCAAATTCTTCCTTGAGCATAGATATTGCTTCTTGATAGTTCGCTTCGGAGAGGAGATAAGCCCCTTATAGATTCAGCCGCTTTACCACTCAAATGAGCTCTGGAGATAATTAAAATTTTTCTGTGGAATTCAAGTCATGACGTTCATGCACTGCTGTGCGAGAAAAGCTCCCAGAAGGGCAGCCATTCCAGTAGTTCCCCAGAAAAGGTTTTTAATCCTAATTGAGGTAGTTTCGTTGAGCACTTGCGCCGTTGGGTAGCTTCTCCACATTGTTGTTCACCGTTAATTCCCATTGATCCTTGTGATCCAAGGTACGTGCTTGCAAGTGTTGCAATTTAGAAATTCTTTGTTTGAGTCGAGTGATGACAGAAATTGCCTTATCATCATACTCCGCTATTTCCTTCGCACTCTCCTTTTCTAGATCCTCTCTGCCTTAAGGGTATTGCGAAGAGATGCGTTGGCCTCTTTAAGGCTTTGATGAGCTGCCGTTAGTCGCCCTAAATATACCGTTAATTCCTCTTCGATAACGTCGAGATTCCCGGCATTTTACATCGTTAATTTGGGGATTCCGGCGAATCTAAATAATCAAGAGCGGTCTTTGCTAATCGCGTTATTTGTCCACGAAAAACCCCCCGCGCGGCGCTTTATCCATAATTTCGATCACCACGTCTTTACTGCAATCTCAGTTAATTACTACCCGTCGATTCTTTCCCGGGTTTCGGCACCAGATTTTAAAAAGAATGAAAAGAGATTGAGTAAAAGTTTCAAAGTTCTTCGGTATATTTGATCTTTACAGAGCTTCGCAAAAGGACTGATTTCATATTGATCTTTACAATATTGGTTTACCGAATAAAAATTTCAGTAACGGGTTCTATAAAGGAGAAATTGGAATTATTTCATTGTTACAACTACATTAATTCTAATTTTCATATTTGTGTGTAATATTTTGTAATATTTTTAACACCAAAGTACCTTTCTAAACAATTTTAATTATCTTTGTAATCTGCCTAATTTTGGAACCGTTAATAGCTTACACTACCAACTTAAACGCAACGATTCTCATCTCAGCTGGATTATTTTCTGGTTCGATGATATTCAGAAAATCTATTGATTTACTTTGCCTGTTCCTCTAATACCAAATAATATCATTCCGTGACTTTGAAGCGCATTAATTTGGCTTGGTTCTATTGCTGTGTAAGTAAATAATTCTAAGCTACTATTATCTCGTAGTTCTCAAATCGTTAAAACCCAGGATAAATTCCTATATTTTTACGCTGTGGTGTTCAACAAGACTCTATTCTAGGCTGCCCGATTCCCGCCTAGGCATACAAGGCCCCGGTACTAGGGCCCCAAACCAGCCCCCAACCAGCTCCCGAGCATGGTTATAAATTTAACTACACCATGGTTAACCACGGGAGTTTTTGAACGCCCAAAAAGTTATCCTCGTGGTTATGTTGTAGTTAACCACAGAGTTTTTGAACGACAAAAGTTTACCATAATTTAACTATGGTTAACCATAGTAAGGTTTTTGAACGCGCTCCAGGCTATAATAACTGGCGACTTATTGCCCCAATCTGACAACACCCAACACTGCACCGGATAAGAGGTCTGTTCAAGATTTCTGCTATTGCTGCTATGGTAGCAGCAATTTTCAAATCTTGTTGGGGCCTGTGCGTCGAGTCCTGTCAAGCTGCTATATCTTTCCTCGGTAATGCAAGCGTAAAGTCCAGTTCGACGAAGTCAAGGAAAACGAGACCGAATTTCTGGCAGGGACAGATTCAGAGTTCAGCTTTAACATGATTATAGGTAGGCTGATTGCATAACTACGGAGATGCGGATCTGCTTTTTTTGGGATACGACGAAGCTTATGAGTCAGCCTTTGTACTACTAGTCCGTCACGTCGTTCGAGTCATGGTGCAATGCATAGTACTAAGCTTGATCTGAAGGATAGAATAGAAAGGATAGGGTTAGGGGTCTGAAGGGGTGCCTGAGTAGGTGACGTTGAACCTTGCGTTTTAACTCAAAGATGTTATAAGAGCGGACGAAACTTGAAGGGGAGGGCAGTAGTTTGTGTAGATGAGCCGAATTGGCTTGGCTTGTGTTGCGGGCAAAAAGTTGCCGTGTAGGCAGGAGGTTCTTTATTTTCAGTGGAGCAGTCCTCTGTAGTAATAGCGATAAAACTTGCTGAG